>ML813926.1:63857-74393 GCA_009831015.1 Picea engelmannii
ACTGGTGTACTGTGCATGTGTGTGATTGTTTATTTATTACTGCTCATTATTGGATAATAATTCTACATTGATATAACATTTGAAGAAAAAGGATTATAATTACGTTATTACTGATTCACCCCCCCTCTCAGTAATCCAACATTCTCCTCCCAAAGAGGATGAAGACGAACCTGGTGGGGAAGGTGGGATACCAAATCATATGGCTCCAAAGGTAGGTGTTTCGATAAGATTGGTAGTATTATCACCTAAAGGGTTTTGGAGTAGACTAGTGCCTTGAAGTTGTTCTTGGATATCCAAGAAATATAGGGGTTGATTAAGTGGCCTACCAGGTTGATATGGGCTAAGGCACTATGCGTTCTTATGAGTGACTGACGAACAATTTCTTGGACGTCAACCCCTTGAGGAACTGGTGTCACTGGTTCAATAGGAATCTCAGGGTTATTGTTTCAGGTAGTTGTTGTTTCAAGTGTAACGTTGTTGTCTGAGCGACTATGCATTAAGACAGGGGAGCGAGTGTGTGGGGGAGGAGTCTTGCGACCTCCATGTGCCATCAATTGAATTCATGCCCTCCTTCTAGCACCATTTGTTGATGGGCGTAAGTGACACACCATCAACTGGAAGGATAGATCTAGACTGGGGTTGTCTAATTAACCCAAGCCATTTGGTATGATCTATCCTAACGGGTTTAATGGATCCGTTAGACAACTACGGTCCTAAAAAATAAAGAAAATAAACTACTCTAAATCTATAACTACGATACTATGTACATGAATCTAATTATTTACAAGTTTTTAAAACATAAATATGAATATGTGATTATGAACAGGGTATTTACAAATTGCAAGTTTTGGTGGATGTCTTGCGAAATCAATGTTTTTGTAATTGTTTACGAAATAGATAAAGAAAGCACATAATTTTTATATTTTCTGTTTAATAATTTAAAATCTAAGAACTCAAAAAAAATACTAATAAAACATAATCCGAAATAAGAACATAATAATAGTCACAACCAATTTAAACTATCTTATTTCACCAATAAACTGATAACGAAAATTGAATGCGAATAACACTAACCTGAGATTAGTCCCATACTGTGTCTAAATCCCTGTGCAATCCAAACTTCCAACTATCTTGCTTGTGAGAGAAATCTGTAACAGGCTTGTGCTAACATCTTCAGAATAAACTCAAGGTGTGTTTGGGAGCAAGGATATAAGAACAAAGTAATAAACATATAGATCCAGTGACCTTATAATGATGAATGTTTACAACAAAATAAATTTTAATGTGAAGCATTCATATGATACATCAACTTAACTTCAAGCATAAATAAATGATATTAAAGTGAAATAACAATCAGATATATAATATATGAAACAACAAGTTATAGACAAAATTTAAAGCACTGAATAAAACTAAATATTATATGCTGATGAGACTAAAGCTGTATAACATATTAATATTCCATAATATAAAAGGAAAAACACAAATGAAATAGTATCACGCCGGTCTAAAGCTGAAATGTGAACAACTTGTCCATATAGTCTTGGGAATTACATGTCCACAATGTGTTCCAATCCAAGATGCCCTTCACTAACAAAAGTGAATAGTATTAAAATAACCCAGGATCCAAATACTCATATCTCATAGGATAGAGTTGAATCTCCCAAAATCAAGTAATATTACAAAAATAGTGGATTGGAAACCACTCATACTAGAGTTGGTTTATTCAAAATTAAATCAAATTTTTTACAAAACATAAAGAAGGAGAAACTACTAATCATTTAGGCATATAATTGAAAATATTTCCTCCAAGTAATCAATAGCATAATCTCCCAAATCCCAAGAATAACAAAACCAATTTTATATATTAGAATTTTTTTTTGCTAATTACTAATTATTATTATTAAAAGGACTGGCTATAGAATCGAAGATTCTATAGCTAGTCTTTATTTTAGTAAATGAAATCACAATTCAAATCTACTTATTTCGACTTAGATACAAAATCAAACGAAATCACAACAAAATGTTTTACCATTAAAAATATTCCAAAGAGGGATCTGACAGTTCATAGTTTATAATTTCCTTGACACTGGTCGTATTCTTAATGACTATGTTTCCAGATCTCTTGACATGTTTAGTCTCCCTCTCTGCATGTGCCTTGAGATCGAGGTTCTCTTGCTTTAATATATCATTTTGAGTAGTCAAAGTTTTAATTTGGGCCTGTAAGAGAGGATCATCAGTATAGTAACAGTCAACCCAATCAAGACAACCATCACAGTGTACAGGGGAGATGGCAGATCGACAAGGGACACAATCGATCAAGGGTGCTTCAGTCTTACCTACTGTTTTCTCTAGATCTTGCCCAATACCTGAGAATACGTCTTTACCCTTAAGGCATGGTGGTAAATTTGTCACGAAATCATATGGTTCAGTATGAATGATAACCTCCCTCCTGGAACCTTGAATTTCTGGATCTTCCCAAGCTAGAAAATCCTCTGTCTCACGATCCGAACCCTCATCGATCTCCATCAGATCGATCAAGATCAGATGAGTATCTTTTCGATTCCTTAGTTTTATAGAGATTAGGCAACCAACCTTCTTGTTCTTGAAACCCAAATCTGTGCACTGTTGTTTTGTTCCTTTACAGAGTTTCTTGACATCAGACTTAACATTAATGTTCAAACTAGCATCATTCACATGCACAAGAGGATCATTTCCTTTCAATTCATCAGTCACTTGTTCTGGAGATATTGCAGGTGAAAACCTACACGGTGATCCTTTATCTAGAGGGGTTTTATCAATAAAATCTGGTCCCTTAATTGAATTAACAAACTCTTTTTCAACCACTGGCTTATCTGAGTTAGGGTTTGCAACTAAAAGAGGGTTTGCTATAGGATCAGCCTGGGAAAATCCATTCCTCATCAAAAAGTTCTCCCAACTATCACCTATGGTCGACAGATGATACATCAACAATATTTTAACCAATCCACGGTGGAACAAGTTCGAATTGATACCCTATCATTTGTATCACTTGGACATATTGTAGAGACTTATCAGTAGATAAAAGGGCATATCTAAATTGAAACCTATGAAATTCATAAGAAAACATATATGGTATAGAAATACTAGTCCTTATCGACCTTTGCACGTAACAAATTGCTTCATAATTAACAATAAACTATGCCATCTAGGTTTTAATAGAGCGATAGGAATACCTTTTATACAACAAGTAGTTTTACGGGAGGGCATGAACAAATTCCACGAGACTTCTTCTATACTGGTGTTTTTAAACCATATCTCGCCCTTTGATGGGAGCCCTATTTCTTTGCTGATGAAATATTCTGTCAATTATAATTATATGTCTCCAATCTTAGCTCTAAACCCATCAAAGGTTCTTGCAAAAGCTTCTGCTACCTGGAGATTATAACCCTCAAATTTCTTGAGGAATATATCCCAACCATGCCCCTTTAGGTCATCGATAACATCGTCATGGGATAGTAAGGCTTGGCATCCGTTCAGCTCTATGCGAACAACAAGTTCCATGACCACTGTAACAAGGTTGAAACAAAGATCACTCATAATAGTTTTAGGTTCCAATCGTGCAAGCAATAGAAACATGTATGAACAAAGAGTGGAAACATGAAAATAGTAGAGCCTGTGGGTTATCATAATTCAGATAGTGAGAAAGAAAAATAGAGAGTTCATTGTATTCCTTACCATCTCTCATGATGAGTGCCAAAAACTACATAGTACAAAACCCTGTGCAGATAATGAATAGCTTCATTAATGTTTTGAGCCAGCAAAGTAAGGCGAAAACACAAGTACAACAGGTCTGTACTCATTGGTATGAATTTTGATACGACCATTGAAATCATGAGAAGAATATAAAAAAATAACCAAGGCTCGCCATGTATCAAAACAATTCGACAATGAACTATCGAACCAATGAATTCATAGCAAACACATTAACACAAAAAATCAATAATGGATTAATCAACCATTTCATAAGATTTGAATTTCAATTACATATGGATGGATTTTTAAACAATATTTCTAAGGCACAAAATTATTGAACCAAGCCAATTTTTATGTTTAATTCATTCTTACAATCATGAATTAAAAATAAAACAAGCGGAAATGTAAACAATAAAAAATTAATAAGGAAAGCTTTTAATCCAACAATCATTTCGAAACTATAAAAAATGTTTACAAATTTGAGGTGATGGCAACTACAGAAAAGTGTAATCTCTTTTGAAAGTATTAAATATAAAAAATCATGTGTGGCTACCAATAGATCCCAAAACAATAGGGCGGTTTCTTCCAGTTGTTCAACTTCCTCCCAATCGACAATGTTCATGGATGAGCCGCTTGATTGCTCGGTAAGAGAAACTTTGTCTAGGAATTGATTGACCATTAAATTCATAGCGTGCACCCATTGGGGACAGTCTCTTTAGGAATTTTTTTCTTGATGGTACGTACAAAAAGAGTTGGATGACACATTACCCAGGTCAATGTTTAAGTTGGATGGGGGAGGTTCAATCGGTTTGAAATGTGGGTTTCTTTTAAAAAAGGGTTTATAGGGACTTTGACCTAGGTTTCCTTTCCCATCACTTATTTTCATGTCTATGATTTCATTCAACAATTTCTTTATTATCTGTTGTAGGTATTCTATGTCCCCACTTCCCTTTTCGGGACCTTGTTATGTTTGTTTTCTCGGGGGTCTAGTCAACAAAAGTCTTGTCCTAGGGGGAGGTTGAACTTCCTTCTTAACTAGTGAGACCTAGCCCTCTTTTCACCCCTTCATTTGGAATTCAATCATTTTGGCTTCCTTGAAATTTTAAGTTAGGGTATGCTTGGAAACCCTTTTCACAAACATGGAAATGGAAGCAGGGAGAGCATTAACATATACCTCAATTTGCAACTCCTGAGTAGGCTTAGCTTTAGGTTGAAATTTGTTCAGGATAGTGGTAAACCATTGATTGAAGTCTTTAACCTTCTCTTTTGAACTCATGGTGGTGGTAAATAGTTCAACCATTAAATCCCCTATGGTGGTTTCTTCTGCAAATTTGTCTAAGAAATATTTTTGAAACTTCATCCAATTAGTTGTAATATACCAAATATAAAAAGTATGCAGAACAGAAATGAAATGCTAGAAATGGCAGAATAACAGTAATATAACCAACATAATCTCCACAATAACACATAAATGATATAAGAACAACAACATAAATAACACTTTGATTTAGAAAGCAATGTTCACGGGCCTCTTCGAGGGGGAAACCTCCAGTCGAGCAGTGCTCTGTTACAATAATCTCCAAGCTAGGGTTTTCATACCCTCGACCCTTATTTATACTAAATATGTCTATCAAGAGAAGCATCTAGAGGAAGATCCTTCTAGAAGTGAAAGCTTCTATTAGGTCTTCTTACATCCACCTTATTCTATTTTAT
This sequence comes from Picea engelmannii, assembly GCA_009831015.1. Classification (NCBI taxonomy): domain Eukaryota; kingdom Viridiplantae; phylum Streptophyta; class Pinopsida; order Pinales; family Pinaceae; genus Picea; species Picea engelmannii. Next base: position 69,306 of record ML813926.1, read on the forward strand.
TGAAAGGCCTTATTAATATTGAACTTTATTACATCTGAATATATTGATCTACCTATGTGCAGGTTTGGACCCTAACATGTCTGCCCCTTAAAAACAACCTTGTCCTCAAGGCTTGAGATGTGGAAACTATTGCAAAATGGTAGCTGGTTCCCAAGTGGCATTTGCTGGAGTTGTATCTTTCCACTGGACTAGCACTTCCTTGATGGTTCATTAACACAGGCGATGCTCACGATGGTCCAAAACTGCTTCGAGCTGTAGCCAAATGGATCCTTCTTCAGCTAACTCGAGAAGGTTGGTTTGAATTTGGCACCTAGTTCCAATCACCTTATTTAAGCATGAAACATGGAAAACAGGATGTAGCTTTGACTGACTGGGCATAGCTAACTGATAGGCGAATTTTCCCACACACTTGAGAACTGTATAAGGACCATAAAATTTGGGCGCTAGCTTCTGACATTGCTCGGCCTTGAGGGAAGTTTGCTTGTATGGTTGCAATCGCAGAAACACATGATCCCCTTCTGCAAATTGACGTTCAGAGTGACCTTGATCTACTTGTTGCTTCATGCGATTCTGTGCTATGACCAAGTTCTCTTTAAGGGTACGAAGAATATCCTCTCGAACTGTAAGTGTTTGGTCAAACGCCTGGACCTTCGAGGTACCCAGTAAGTATGAGAGAACTGAAGGGGGCTTCTGTCCATATACCGCTTCAAAAGGAGTCATGTGTGTAGTTGTATGGTAGGAAGTGTTGTACCGCCATTCAACTAGGGGTAACCATTGAGCCCACTGATTTTTCTTTTCAGAGGCAAAACACCTGAGATATGTTTCCAAACACTTGTTGACAACTTCTGTTTGACCATCAGTCTGGGGATGATAAGATGTGCTTAGATGCAATTGGTTTCCCTGTAGCTTAAACAGTTCTTGCCAAAAATTGCTTGTGAAAGTTGGGTCACGATCAGAAACAATAGAGTGCGGCATGCCATGAAGCTTGAAGACCTGGTCCATGAAAATTTGAGCCACCGTGGATGCAGTAAATGGGTGTTGAAGAGAGCAGAAATGAGCATACTTGGAAAGGAGATCCACAACCACTATTATGACTGATTTATTTCCTGATTTGGGTAAGCCGGTAATAAAGTCCATAGAGATATCCTTCCAAATAGCCCGTGGAATCGGAAGCGGTTGTAGTGTGCCCGAAGATTTCACTGTTTCTACCTTGTTGCATTGACACACCTCACATTTAGCGACAAAATTATGGATGTCCTGTTTCATACCATCCCAGAAGAAAGAACGTTTGACCCTGTCATAGGTTTTGGTGAACCCGGAGTGCCCTGCTGTGGGTGTAGCATGAAGCTCAGGAAGTACCGTGGATTTAAGATTTGATTGTTTACTAAATACAAATGAACTTTGCATCGAAGTTCATCTTGGAGCCAAGAGTACCTTGGGGAAGCTGGAGCATTGGTTTGCAATTGCTGGATTAGATGTGAACTTTTGGGATCTTGTAGCCATTCCTGGTGCACAACTTGGAGCCAATCTGGTACAATGAAGGAAAGAGAAAAAATGGATCCTTCTTCTTCATATTTTTGGGACAGTGCATCTGCCACCACATTGTCTTTTCCCTTCTTGTAAATGATCTCATAATCATATCCAAAGAGCTTAGTCACCCATTTTTGTTACTCCAGGGAGGAAATGCGTTGTTCTATAAAGTACTTGAGGCTTTGATGGTATGTCTTAATTTGGAAACGTTGCCCCAATAGATAAGGGTGCCATAGATCAATGACATGTAGAATAGCCAACATTTCCTTTTCATAGATGGGTTTGCCTAGATTCCTTTCAGATAGTTTCCTGCTGGTGAAGGCCAAAGGTCAACCCTCTTGCATAAGGACAACACTGATTCCTTTCCCTGAGGCATCACATTCCAACACAAAGGTCTTTTTGAAATCAAGAAGGGCCAGAACCAGAGTGGTGCACATGGTCGTCTTCAAGGTTTGAAAATCTTGAGTAGCGACTGGAGTCCAAGTGAAAGAGTTCTTTTTTAGGAGAGCCATGAGAGGTGCTGCAATCTTGTCATAATTCTTAACAAACTTGTGATAATACCCTGTTAAGCCCATAAATCCACGCAATATTTTGAGATTCTTTGGGTGCAACCAATCTTGCATAGCTTCAATCTTTTTTGGATCCACCCTGACGCCATCCTTGCCAACCAGATGACTCAAGTATTCTACTTCTGAGGCACCAAAAGCACATTTAGACTATTTCAGGAAAAGTTTGTGCTGAGAGAGTAGATGGAGAATTTGATCCACATGAGTAAGATGGTTTGTCCAGGTTTTTCTATAGATTAGTATATCATCAAAGAAAACTAATACAAAATGACGGAGAAAAGGACAAAAGACATGATTCATGAGGCTTTGGAAGGGGGAGGGGGCATTACACAAGCCAAAGGGCATGACCAAAAACTCATAGTGGCCCTCATGAGTTTGAAAGGTCGTCTTGGGAATGTCTGCCTCCTTCATACGTATCTGGTGATAGCCCGAGCGAAGATCAAGTTTAGTAAAGAATTGGGTGCCACTCAATTCATCCAGGAGGTCATCAATGATAGGAATGGGAAATTTGTCTTTAATGGTCAGTTTGTTGAGGGCACAAAAGTCAGGACACATTCTCCAAGAACCTTCTTTCTTCATGACCATGACTACATGGGAAGAGTAAAGGCTCATACTAGGGCGGATAACGCATGTAGTAAGGAGTTCCTGGACTATTTTCTCAATTTCATTTTTTTGTGAAAAGGGGTGGCGACACCAGAATGACCTTTTTTGAGCAGCTTTTCCATGCAGTGGGAACTAATGACCTCAGGTGAACCAATTGTGATGCCTTGGAATTTATATTGGTGGCCTTCCTGGTCAAATTGCATGGTTAATGCCTTAAAATCCATGAGAATGGGACCCAAAGTCCTTATCCATTCTGCACCCAGCACAATGTCACAACCGCCCATGTCGATAGCAAACATATGGGATTTTAGGTGGTAGTTGTTGATTAAGGTTGGTTGTCATTGATGTCAACCCTTGAAGAAAGTCCCGTAGCACAAAGGTTTTGGTAATGGAACCAATATTGTTTGATGTAAATATGACTCATTATTGTTTTTTCATGGTTGATAATAAGTAAATATGGATGAACTCCAAAGTGGTCCCCTTATGGTGAAAGCCCTCACGGGAAGATGCTTTGTGGAGTAAGAGAACCCATGCTTAATTGTGGAATAATGAGATGAAGGAAAGTGAACTTGTTAGGGAAAATATCCTAGATGGATAGTGTTTGTCATGTCATTTTTGGTGGTATGTGGAACGTCACATAATTCCTCACGGTTAGAGAGTTATGGCCATGAGAAGTTGGAGACCCCGGGTTTGGGTAATGGAACCAAGTTTGTTTGATGGGTAACAGTATGAGTTATGATATATTTTCAGATAATACTATTCTATATGGATAGTATAGGTCATGCCATTTCTGGTGGTATGTAGAATGTCACATAACTCCTCACGGTTTGAGAGTTATGGCCTTACAAAGTTGGAGGACCCTCGTATGTCATCTAGAAGCCCCAAAAGGTCAAAGCAGTCAAAGTGGCTTAAGAGATTTTAAAAGGTAAATAATAAAGTAAAGTGATGAGTGTATTATAATTCAAAGTGAATACAAAATAAATTATTTCAATAATAAATTTAATGGAGAAATTAGAAGTGGACCCAACCCTAAAATAAGGAAAGTGGGCCAAGTGACCTAGAAGATGTTTCTAAGGAAGCTACTTGGAGAGTATAAATAAGAGGAAAGGCTCTCTCATTTGAATCACACTTGAGCATATTGAATATCTATAGGTGTCTGAGGTAACCAAATGATATCTAAGCCGAAATTCTGAGGAACGTGAAGAAAAGAAGGCCGAAATGCAAGGAAGGATAAATTATTTTGATGGTGCTTTCTAAGGTATGTTATTTACAGGTCATCTCACCATTTTCACTATAACTTTTTTTCTATAATGATTCCGATCCTGAAATTGCTATGAAAGTGAGTAAACATATCCAAGTATTTGTGGTAAAAAATTCAGCTTGTTTTTCATTGTATTTTGGGAGTTACACTCCGTGGAAAATAGGGTTTGTGGCTAGTCCTGAAACTAGTCAAAATCAGGTGTTTCGGGTAAAAACGTCATAAATTATTCATAACGGATCCAAATTTAATGATACCAAATGTGTTGGTTAGGTTACAGTCTGTAGTATGTTTTGTAATAGTTTTAGATCAATTCATCAAATATTTTGTGCGGGGAATGCTCTACAAAGTCGCTCTCTAGAATAAGACAGAATTCAGCAAGGTATGTCATTTTTGCTATAACTCCTTTCCTGAGAGATTCCAAGTAGTGAAACTTGGAGGAATTGCATTAAAAACATTGAAGAACATTTTGTATCAGTTTCAAATATTTATACATTAAATGTTCAAAGTTATGATTACTTCAAGTTAGGGTTGTTGACTAATCCAAAACTAGGCATGTGAGACTAAAGAAAAGTTTGATGAAAATGATAGTATCTTGTTTTTAAAGTTAATGAAGGTTTGCAGGAATGTGATAATATAAACCAGTTCTATTATAGAGCTACAAATCAGATTTGGATGATGAAATTGATTAGGGATTTTGGTTGTGGTACATGTTGAGTACATGGTTGAGACAAGTAGTTGATGAGTTGGCGCACATACATGAGGTGTATAGTTGATGATGTTGGTACATATTGATGAGTCATAGTTGATGAGTAGTTGAAACATCATTGGTACATACTTCATACATGGTTGGATGAACTTGTTTATGGTACAGGTTGATTACAGGTTGGTGCATGGTTGATGCACTTGTTTATGGTACAGGTTGATTACAGGTTGAGGTACAGGTTGATGCATGGTTGATGCATGCTTCAGATTTATTGGTACAAGTTTACAACGGTATATCTCACAGTGATAGTGTGACAGTGGTTCCATCATTCTACTTGTACTTCAGGTTGGTAGGACGGGGCAAGGACAGGTGGTTGTAGCCACCTTCCAGTTGTAGCCGGAGAACATTGGGGGTTGTAGCCTCCT
>ML813926.1:84371-104381 GCA_009831015.1 Picea engelmannii
TTAGAAGTGGACCCAACCCTAAAATAAGGAAAGTGGGCCAAGTGACCTAGAAGATGTTTTTAAGGAAGCTACTTGGAGAGTATAAATAAGAGGCAAGGCTATCTCATTTGAATCACACTTGAGAATATTGAATATCTATAGGTTTCTGAGGTAACCAAATGATATCTAAGCCAAAATTCTGAGGAAAGTGAAGAAAAGAAGGCCGAAATGCAAGGAAGGATAAATTATTTTGATGGTGATTTCTAAGGTATGTTATTTATAGGTCATCTCACCATTTTCGCTATAACTTTTTTGTATATAATGATTCAGATACTAAAATTGCTATTCAAGTGAGAAAACATACCCAAGCATATGAGGTAAACAATTCATCTTGTGGGTCGTTTTATTTTGGGAGTTACACTTCGTGGAAAATAGGGTTTGTGGCCAATCCTGAAACTAGTCAAAATCAGGTGTTTCGGGTAAAAACATCATAAATTCTTCATAAAAGATCGAAATTCAGTGAGACAAAATGTGTTGGTTAGGTTACAATCTGTAGTATGTTTTGTAACAATTTCAGATCAATTCATCAAATATTTTGTGTGGGGAACGCTCTACAAGGTCGCTCTCTAGAATAAGCCAGAATTCAGCAAGGTATGTCATTTTTGCTATAACTCCTTTTATGAGAGGCTCCAAGTAGTGAAACTTGGAGGAATTGCATAAAACACACTGAAGAACATTTTGTATAAATTTATGATATTTATACATTACAGGTTCAAAGTTATGATTACTTCAAGTTAGGGTTGTTGACTAATCCAAAACTAGGCATGTGAGACTAAAGGAAATTTTGATGAAAATGCTAGTCTCTTGTTTTTAAAGTTAAGGAAGGTTTGCAGGAATGTGATCATATACACCAGGTCTATTACAGAGCTACAAATCAGATTTGGATGATGAAATTGATGACGACTTTTGTTTGTGGTACATGTTGAGTACATGGTTGAGACAAGTAGTTGATGAGTTGGTGCACATACATGAGGTGTATAGTTGATGATGTTGGTACATATTGATGAGTCATAGTTGATGAGTAGTTGACACAGTATTGGTACATACTTCGTACATGTTTGGATGAAATTGTTTATAGTACAGGTTGATTACAGGTTGGTGCATGGTTGATGCACTTGTTTATGGTACAAGTTGATTACAGGTTGAGGTACAGGTTGATGCATGGTTCAGATTTATTGGTACAGGTTTACAACGATATATCTCATAGTGATAGTGTGACAGTGGTTCCATCATTCTACTTATACTTCAGGGTGGCAGGACCGAGCAAGGACAGGTGGTTGTAGTCACCTTCCTGTTGCAGCTGGAGAACATTGGGGGTTGTAGCCTCCTTCTGGTTGTAGCCAAAGAATTGTGAGTTGGAGCTTCCCTCAGGTTGTAGCCCGAGAAACTAGGGGGTTGGAGCCTCCTTCCAGTTGTAGCTGGAAAACAAAGGAAGTTGGTGCTTCCAATGAATGTAATTCTTCAAGACATATAAGAAAAAACATTTTGTGGTTTTCTCCCGATTTGGGTTTCCACGTAAAACACTGGTGTATTGTGTATATGTGTGATTGTTTATTTCTTACTGCTCATTATTGGATAATAATTCTACATTGATATAAACATTTGAAGAAAAAGGATTATAGTTATGCGATTACTGATTCACCCCCCCCACTCAGTAATCCAACAGTAGTCCTCGATTTGGAGACACACATTTTCACAGTGCCCTCCACATTTCATGGAACCACCATTGGCAATCATGATTTGGAAATTGTTGACGACATGGATGTAGCAATGATTTTCTTGGGAAATGCGGCAATGAATAAAATTATGGGTGCTTCCACTATCAACTAGAATGATGAACTTCTGATGGTTGATGTAACTGATTAACTTGAGGGTTTGGGGGGTGGAGAAGCCAATGAGAGCATTGAGGGAAATGATCGGTTCCACTTCGGGAGGTTTGAGGGAGGGGTTATGTCAGTGATTTCAAGTGACTCAGGCATAAGGGGAGTTTCAACATCCTCTTCTAAAATATCCTTAGAGATGGCCATAAAAATATTTTGTTCCTTACACTTGTGGCCTAGGAAATATTTGTCATCACAATTATAACAAAGGCCTTTGAGTTGGCGTTCAACCATTTTAGCCCTGGTCAATTTTTGGATCTTTAATGGGGTGGAGGGAGTAGTGGGATTTACGGGTTTAGGGCGAGGGATAAAGGAGGGTTTACGGTTTTGAGAGGATACAACCTACTATGCTTCTTTAGCTTTTTTAGTAGCCTCCACCCAACTTGAAGTTCGAGCCATGAGGACATGGGCCCGAATCTCCTCCTTGAGGCCACTGATAAAACACTCTCGAAAGAAAGCATCAGTCATGCCCTCTGTTCTAAAAGCCAAGTGCTCAAAGGAAGCTATGAATTCTTCTATTGTTCCTGATTGTTTCATCTTTGTCAAATGACCTAAATGGTTGGTGTCAGTGTCAAAGCATTCATAAAACTCAGTCACAAATTGGGTCTAAGCAATATACCCTTGATGGGAAGTTTTTCTCCATTTCCACCATTGCCAACGTTCTTGATCTAGATGGAGAACACCATACCAGAGTTTGGCCAAGTCATCTGTAATGTCGTATAAAGAAAAATAATGTTCCATTTGGGTGACCCAACCAGTGGGGTCCGAGCCATAAAATTTGGTCACATCCACCCGTGGAAGGCGTAGGTCACGTTGAAAGTGATGGGGCTGAAAGGTATGGGAATGTGAGGAATGTTCACCTTCAGTATTTGGAGGTGCATCAGAGAAAGGGTCATCTATAGGGATCTTCAGTTTGGTGCAGAGTGATGCAAAGACAGATTCAAGCTGGGTGGTCAGTTCTTGTTTGACTTCCTCCATTGAGGACTGCATGGTTGTATTGATGGATGAATTGATGGAGGCAACAATAGCACTGAGTTGTTTCACTTCTTTTTGGGTCTCGAAGAAACCATATTGCAAGGTGTTGAAGTGAGCTTCCAGGTCTTGGCTATGGGTATGGGCCATGAGGATGGGTGAACTTAAAAGGGGTGGATGAGATCAAAAATTTTGCCAAAAAATGATATGGATGAATGTGATAAGGGCGATGAGATGAATCCAATGGAATAGGTCTCAAATAATGGTGAAAAAATTTCCAGACTTTTTTTTTTTTTTAACACCTGCAGAGTTATACTCCGGTCTGAAGAATACTGCAACGATGAAATCCCCAAATGCTTAACCAGAAAGAAATGTGTATTTACTTGGCAAACCTAAACACAGTTGTGCGGCAATAGATATTGTTTGTTTTAATTTATTTATGTTTCTTCCCCCCAAAGGTTAGGTATTCAAGGGTTCTACAGACAAGGGTTTGCCCTATGCTATAGCTCTCTGATATACGTGAGGGGTCCAATAGTAGTACTCGACCCAATATCTTAGGGCACTAACTAAGGAGGATAGACCGTACCCTTAGCCATACTACCCAACTACCCAGGTACTAGAGAGTATCTTCCCGAGTGTTGTTCTCGGTGGCACTATAACAGTCAGGCAGCTGATCGATTTATCTAAAGAGGGCTTCAGAAAATCTAGGCCGATCCCTACATAGGTGATGTCTGATGCGCTACCACTCGAAGGGGTACCAACAACGGTTACAAGGGTGGCCAACATATGTACGCTTAAGAACCACTTGTATTTCCTGCGTGTATGAATCCCTCAACCGCGGGTTTATGCGTGTAACAACAGATCTCTGTGGCTTAAAGACGTCGAAATACGTTTATACCCTGAAAAAAAAAATTTCCCACAATTTCTGCCAAGGAAAGTGCTCTGATACCACTTGTAATATACTAGATATAAAAAGTATGCAGAACATAAATAAAATGCTAGAAATGGCAGAATAACAATAATATAACCAGTATAATCTCTACAATGACACATAAATGATATAAGAACAACAACATAAATAACACTTTGATTCAGAAAGCAATGTTCATGGGCCTCTTCGAGGGGGCAACCTCTAGTCGAGCAGCGCTCTGTTACAATAATCTCCAAGCTAGGGTTTTCATACCCTCGACCCTTATTTATACTAAATATGTCTATCAAGAGAAGCATCTAGAGGAAGATCCTTCTAGAAGCGGAAGCTTCTATTAGGTCTTCTTACATCCGCCTTATTCTATTTTATTGAAAGGCCTTATTAATATTGACCTTTATTACATCCGAATATATTGATCTACCTATGTGCGGGTTAGGACCCTAACATTAGTTATGGACCTCACAGGAAAGTTAAAATACCAAGTCGAGGTTGAATGCTCAAAGGTATAGTGAAAAATCATGCATACTACGTCCTCATGTTGTACGTTCATCAGTCTTATAGCTAGTATGAACTTGTTAAGATGGTCTTCAAGCAATCCGAATGTTTCAGGATCGAATTTGGGAAGTAATTTTTCTGGATGTCGAGGGAGGTTATGTACCCATCCTGGGATCTCCAGAGAATCTCTGGCCAACCAAGGTTGATTATTTGGAGGCGGATTGCCTCTTTCTTCATTATTACTGTTATTATCCTCCATGTCATCTGATTTTGAAATTGAGTGATCCAAGTTAAACCCTTCCTCGTCAGATTCAAAATCGTCAGGCTTAGAGTAGTTACCAGTTGGTGTTTCGGGGATCAGATTAAGGGGATATTCTATCTCAGTGAGGGAAATATCTATCAAATCTTCTACCATGTGAAAAAAAACCTGTTCAGGGGTATCGACAACTGGTCTGCTTTCTTGTTTTCTAAGAGGAAGTAACGGGGCTAAGGGTAAGGATCCAATTTTCCATGCGTAAGCTCTTGTGATTCTTCTGAATTGGTTCAACTCCTCGTGGGGAAGAGCGTAAGGTATTTAAAGGAATAGGTTTTCTTCCTCGTGCTGGGGTGAGTTACTTATTTCGAGAGTACTTTCTGTATGTGGGTTGTCTTGAGAATGACTAGCCATGCATGTGGGTTGTTTTGAATCTGTAGGCTATGCAAAATATATTATCAGAAATATTGTTAGCCATTCATTCATTCAGGCCCTCCTTCTAGCACCAATTTTGTTGAGGGGTCCAATATCCCTTTAATTGAACAATAAGAATCAAGCCTGTCTTAGAGTCCCAATTAGACTCTGCAATGTTTGATGGGTGGAATGGTTCTCCATATCTTTCAATCTAGCTAATTTATCGATGGGATTTACTTAGTGATTGACGGGATATCTTTCTATGAAAGTTCCTCCTTCAAATTATACGTTCTCTTTTGTCTTTTATTTTATTAGATGAGTTTGATAAAATGAGGTGCGTTGTTATAAACCAACTGATAGAAGATATTCTTAACTACTGAAGAAGGTTGAGCATGGGATAAACCTAATGCTCAAGCATATAGATAACTATATTCAAACCTATTACAAGTCTAGTAATAATACATTAACTTGCCAGTATTTCAAAAGTGACTGAGATACAATTATTGAAAGAAAATATGCATGCAATAAGATGAGTGCAAGAAAACTAGTTCCCTTAGCTCTACCATCAATCACACATTAACACAACGATTCACTTTTCATCATTAAGAGCAAAAGAAATGATAAAGTATTGAAACATATATCTTATAAATAGATTCATAAAATCTTACTCGTTACAACATCAACTACTGAAATAAAAGTTGGAAGCAGTTCCCCCTCAATCCAATCACATAATGCCTTTGATGAAAAAACAAAATTTTGTCTCTGGTTCTAAGCAAAACTTCTCAATTAAGGTTGTTCAGGAATAGTTCTTTACGATTCTCAAAAAGAGGGTCTCTTTCCCAAAACCATCGACCCTTTCTAAAAGGTCAATCCCCCTATTTATAAAGAATAACTAACTAAAAATAGATGCTACAATTTTTTGTTAAGTAAAACAAAATATTACCATGTGGCACTTGATCTCTTTGTTCTCTGGAAATCATCTCGTGGTTCTACTAGAGTGAATGACTCTTCTAGTATTTTGACCACTTGACGAAGAGATCGTCGCATGTGTTAGCATACATGAATCTGTATTGGTCCATCAGGGCTAAAAGGGTTTCCTTCACTTCTACTACCCATTCTCTGTATTTGATGACTTTAGCACTTAAACGCTGCAGAAATGCACGGACCTTGATAGGATGTTCCATAAAATTTTATATTTGACACGATGTCATGCTTGCCACCTGTGCGATATATTGATCTGAAAATAGGGGGCTGACTTGTTTTGATATGCAAGCACCCTCTACTCCATTAAAATAAACTTCAGGACCTTGCTCAATGTCTTATTTGTGCAAGAGGATTTATGTGTCAAGTTTAGGCTCCTTTTTGGTGTTTATGTGTGAGGTTTTTTTTTTAAGGCTAAATATGTTTTTTAAAGAATAAAACATCAATCATAAATTGTAGCAAATAATAACTAGCAATCTCACAACAACAACAACATGATAAAGGAGTTCACCCCCAACTAGGCTACGTCTCCTTGAGCCTCCATCAATGGACTAGGCTCTCTGGGATTAGTTTGTTTAATTTCTTTTACAAGTTGTTGGTAAACTCTAATGGATTTACTAACTATACCATTGGGTTCAGAATACATAAAAACCCCAAAAATGACTGTTAGATCTTTGAAAATAGACCATGGCTCATCTGGGCATGACCTCTTATACTTGTGGCCTTGAGCTTCCCTGTGGCCAAAAAACCTGTAAAAGTCCTCAAATTCCTCTGCAACCTATTCCAATGAGTTCATAGCATATCAATTAGCCAATAATGACTATTCAGTCACTGAAAATGGACTTTGGCTCCCTTGGACATGGCCTCCTTCACTGGTGGCCCTGGGCTCCTTGGAGCTCTCTGGAACTTCCCCGTAGAAAAACATGCAATAGAAGTCTCCAAATGCCTTTGAAACCTGTACCAATGGATTCAGAACATCCAAAAACCACTTCCTGGGATTTTTCGGCACTTGGTTTGGCCAAGAAACGAAGAAGATAGACCTCCTGCAAGTTTTCTCCTTCAAGCTTGTTGTCTCTGGTTCGCCAAATTGCATCTCTGTGTGAGTAACCTAGCTTCTGGGCATTTCCCGTGCCTAAACCCAACATGCGCACCCATTTCCACTAATTGCACAAATTGCCACATGGTTAGGGTGTTAAAGTTTTCATAGCATTAGGTTAAGCATGTAGTTCATTTCAATTTCATCACGTCTTAACCATAAACAAGAATGTTGCAACAACCAAGATCACAAGAAGAAACACCATGCATAAGTACAAAAGATATATCCTGGGAAACCCTTCTCAACAAGGGAGAAAAACCCAACCAAATCCTTTTCTATATTCTTCATGAGAAAGACATTTCACCACCAAAATGACATAGCACACAAGAGGGTGCTTAAGCCCTAGAAACCCTAGTGCCCAAGAGAGGTGCGCACCCTTGCCAAAGAGAAGTAATTGCTGAAATTACCAAAACATGTGAGGAGGATATGATTCTACAATGGAGAATCATCTCCTACTTATATTAGACTTTGACTGTTTTAGCAAGGGCATCTTATTGGCACAATAGGGCTGACCTCTCTAAGTCAAACACACTTTATTATTATATTTATTATTATAGTTAATATTTTCATTATTAATTATCTTCTTTACATTAATCATATTAACATAGGGCCAACCTGTACCCTTTACATAATAACTAGGGTTATAGATACGTTTGACTCTTGAACAATATATAGCAAGGGATCTGATACACCCACTAGTGCTCATCCACTAGGGGCCACATCCATAGGGATGCCATAGACCCGAGTCACTACATTTACACAGATGAGCTAGGTTCTCACACGTGAACTTATGCTCATCCATAGTCACATCTTTCTCTACAGATCTGCTTTCCCACTGCCACCAACATGAGGATCATCTGGAGTCTTCTCATCAACTCTGTTGTTGTTCAGAGGATGCCATCACATCATCTTTGCTCTTATTCTCATGATGATGTGCCCAACTCTTTTCGGGATTTCCCTAACTCAATAGATCACTCTTACATCGGATAATCATCTGGATTTATTCTCTTTCATGTAATGGAGGAGGAAATATACATTCCTAGCCCCTGTCCCAGGCTGGAACCACAAACCCTTTATTAGGGGCTTTCTCTTAGGTTTGTAAGTCGAGAGTAAGAATTCACATAGCTGCTATATTCCACATCTCACAGGTTTGTAAGCTAGAGGATGTCTCCTATAGATGCATTCATCAACATAGGGGACTTATCACCCAAACCGACGGAGGTGTTGGATGTGTGGGTCATTTGACCACGTCCTCGCGCAATCCTTGGCACCCGTTTGCAACGTTGTTTGTGGATGTGACAAGTAGCGACGCATGGATTAACCATTTGAAAGTTGTTTGAATCCCGCACAATTCGGTGTGAGGGGGTATTATGGTAGGTGTATGCGACCGGGGGCTGGGGCTAAGCCCCAACCTGGACCCCACGCCAAACATAAAACATAACACATTTAAATATATGTTACAACATGATATGGTAAGAACTATAGTGTGGGCGTGGTGGTAGCCAAACCTTTTACAAACACCTTCCACTGTGCAGGAGGTCCGGGGTTCGACCCCTGTAGAATCCACGTAACTTTTAAACTATACCAAGGTGCCACATGGCAGCCCATGCCTGGGCCATGTGGCATAATCCAATTAGCCAAAATGATGCCATGTGTCATAAAAAGATTCACCCACGCATCTGCCAAATCAACACTTTCCACATCAGCCTTGCCAACTCAACATTGATACGTCACTTGCCACGTGTGGGTCTATACCCTGCCATGTCAGCCTGTACAGTGAACAAAATTTTTTCCAGTTTGGAAAAATGAACAAAATGCAATATCTCACTCATCCGATGTCTGTTTGAACCCGTTCGAGTTGCGTTGGGTTCGTGAGGATGAGGCCTATGCACCTGTCCGTTTTGAAGAGATTCTGAGCACTTTTATTTTTGGGCTAATTTTTTTACCCCTGGTCCAGATTCTGATCATCCCTAATCCCCATGATGAGTCTTGTTCTGCATGTCGTTTGACTATGTCATGCAAATAGATAAAGTCTTTGAGTGAGACGAACTCTGGGAGGCCAATGTCTCTCATCTCCCAATTGATATTTTCCTAGCTTCTTTTTCACTTGGCCCATCTCTTTTGTATTTCGCTGAGCTTCCTGGGTCATACTTACCCAATATTCGGTTTCTTTCCTGATCCGAGCAATTTTGTTATCCATCAACAATCGAATACCATGCTCCTCTATGTCTCGGACTTTCTGCACTGAGATGATGTAGTCAATTCGTTCTACAGCTTGGTATGCCTTTTCATACCATCTCTCCATGTCCTTACAGGTTGCTAGTGCCATAAGGGTATCTTCTTGATAATCGAATACATATGCAATGAACACATGTCTTTCACTTGTGAACTTTGCATATGCATCTTGGAAGTCACTCTTCAGAAACATCGTGGCCTACATTGAGTCTTGGTAATATTTTTCTAAATGGCACAGATGGTCTAGCTCCTTCAGTGCAACGACCAGTTCATTTTCATCTCGCTTTGCTCGATCCAACATGGAATTAGTGATGGCCATCCCTACGCCGATGAGCTTAGATGTCTTCGCATGTTCTGTGTTGAGAAACTTCTCCTCCATGGTGATTAGAATCGAGCTATCCAATGTGAGTCTTCTTTTCTTGGTGGTCCTCCTCATGATAGATTTCCTCTTCCTGTCATAAGTGATCACCTGTATATCGGTGATCTCATCAATGAGCTCAGGGATTTTTTGTTCTCCCCATGTCAGAGTGTTTCCCAAGATTTATGTTGTATGTATTTTCTCTAGGATCGATTCTTGTACTTCTTCGATATCTTCTGATGGCTTCACCTCCGTCTGGTGTTCATTGGTTGGTGAGGTATCCACCAAAATTAAAGAGTCAGTGATAGGCCCCATACTTACTTGGTGATCGACTGCTGAGGTGTCGATCTCTGGCTATTTCAATTCAACTTATTTCCCACCTGAACCTATCTCTTCCCTAGATTTGTCTTTTGGGGTCCCCGATAGGTCGAGAAACTCATTGTCTAAGACACTTTCGGCCTCATGGTCACCCTACGAAGGGTTTGGAACTGATGCATAGGGACTTGGAACAGATGTTCCCCTAGGTTATTTCTCCTATGTAATTGGTATCACAGTTAAAAATGAGGCCTCTAAACTCTCTTCATCATCATAGATGGTTATAATATCAAATAGGGGATTAGGCACACCCGTTTCACCTAGTGTTCTTGGAATCTCATACTGGGCTGGAATGGTCATCAACGATCTGGCATGTGGTGATGGAACTCAGGTATTTTCCAGACCGGTGGTTTCCTCCAGTTGTATTGAATCTGAGCCATTTATCTCCTCTATGATTTTGATTGGGTTGGTGAGGGTGACCCTCGTCATTTATACTAGTTAAGGATCATTCTCTAGCTGGTCGATGATTCTTTGGGATCCTTTTAGTAACAACAACCCCCTCCTTTGTGCCTCTATGACTTATGCTGCTCTGATTTCTTCTCTAACCCTGAGATCTTCTTGAGTTGACTATTTTATCATTTCGACCTGGTCATCCATACTCATAGCTTTGAACCTAGTCATGTTTTGGTTAGATTTTCTCTGTAATACCTCCTCCCATTCCTGAGGACATTCTGTAAAGATCTCATCTTCAAACTTGTCATGTTCATATGGACAACAAGAAGAGACTTGTGGTGCATGTTGGGGAACTAGGCCTTTAGGTTCAAGCTTGTGAAACTAGCCTGTCGGGAACCTGTATTCCAGTTGACTCAAACCCTCTTATTTAGCTTGAGCAGTGTCCTTCATTATACAAAAACCTACATGGAAACCGTAGGGTATGAATGCTTGTTTCGTTTCCTTAACCAAAGTAGCGTTATAGCCCTGCAGGATGGTATGGTAATGGATTTATCCTACGATGAGCCGGTATGGGACTTGAGCAGGGAGAAAATGTGATGCTTCGGTGGCCTCAAACACCCTGATATAGGTTTTGGTTTCATCCAAGTACTAGTGGCCTACTTTCGAAATCATTTTCTTGGCCACTACAAACAACCTTGGGCATTGCTTTTTGAATATAATGAAATAAATGCGAGCAATGAATTCATCGCAAATGAGAGCATAAGACTTCTTGTACCTGTTTTCCCATAGGATGCTGAAGTAGACATGTACATGTAGATATGCGACGTGCCAGATCATATTCATGTCAACGAAGACATTCCTTGCGCATATTACGTCTAGCAGATATGAGAACATGTGAAACGCGAGTGCTTCTCCCTCCTTTGGTGACTGGGCCTGCAATATATTGATGCTCAATTGCTTGGAGATAATTTCTCCCCAGTTGAAGCTACTCCCGAAAATATCCATAGTGTATACGAGGGGCATCCATGCCTCCGAGAACTTGGCACAGTCTTTTTCTTTGTATAATTGGAAAATTAGAGCCATTAAGTAGATATATGGATCCCTCGGATTCACAGTCCCATACCAACCATTGCTCCAGTTTGTAAATTTCTTGTCTTCCTTCCACCAGGAGCCCATTAATTGGCTGTTGTCATGGAATTCATAGAAATTCACCATGAAGTCTGTGTTCAACCGCTCCTCCGAGTCCCTGATTTTGTAGTACTTCTGGACCTCTGTTGGGAGAAAAAAATCTGACACATCCGCCATTCTCATCATTGATTAGGCACTTCTACGCATCTATGTGATCGATTATCCAACTCAAAGTCTCAATGTAGGGAAATATTGGAGTTCAACATGCTACCATATGCAAGCACGACCATCGGATATTAAAAAAAACCTGGTCATCGAGCACCCTTATATCCAGGTCACTGTGGGGAATAAACTCTGGGTAATCTTCCTGGTTAATTCTGTTGAATAAATCTCTCCATTGTGGGAGCATTATCTTTGATCCATTAGTTTCTTCTGTATCTCCAAAAGCAGGGGGTTGAGCAAATGCCTTCTTGGTCGATTCTTTGATGACCATTTTTTCTCTGGGAGAAAACTCCAACTTCCTTGCAGCGTCGGGAGAAGATCCTTCGCCAATCTTTGCTTCCTTCAATTTCATTTCCCTCGATGAGTGTCTGGTCATTGGATTCCTTGGAGGAATTTTCCTTACAGATAGAACAACGTTAGACACCATGTTACAGATAGAATGTTGATACCAAAAAAAATGCAACCGTCGAAATGAAAAAATTAACACATACCTCCTTTTCGTACTAGCTTAACCTAGTTTTTTGAAATTCTGAGAATCAAACGTAGCTCTTGAAATGCTCTCTTCGCGTTTTTGGATGATATGGAAATGCGAAACTTGTGTAAATAATGGAGTTGTTCGAAGCTGTCTTAGTGATGTCTTACCTTGTCGCATCAGTTATTCAATTCAGGGTGTAGGTGTGGTTCTACAAAATCTGCCGCCAGATCTGCATTATGCTTGAGATTTAAATGCAATCGTAGGTTGGCAGTGCATGCGTGGTCTATAATGTGGTTCATCAGCGATTTCAAATTCCCATTTTCTGATCAGCGCATGGGGTAGCAACGTATGTAGAGTGAAACATTAATTTCCCTATTAAATGGAAAAATATGATCTTATTGTGTGCTGAAAGCGTCCCATCATTCCACTAAACTAACGGGTTAATCGGGAGTTGATGCTTTTCTTTGAACAATGTTCATTGATATATATTGGAAAAAAACCTGACGCCGATCCATCTTATCATATAGTGCTGATGGGAAAATGTTGACTTGGAAGTGTGACTAGGACACGGGGAAACCTAAGGTGACTTGGGATGAAACTAGTCCATACGAAATACCTACGCGACAAAGACATGTGGCATTTGAGATTGGCATCTTTGTTTAATCGTATTGTTCGGAATCGGGATTTTCATTAGGTAAGCGTTTTAAAAAACATGTCCTACCCTGACGATGTCGAAAAGTACCAAGGATCGACGATCGGTGATAAGTTTAAACAAGTTTTCCAAGATTACTCCCCTCAAAACTTGTCGATGCCGAAAATGCATCGGAAATCGATGATCGACGATTTGTAAATGAAGAAATTTTCAATGATTTAACCCTTTTATATTTCATCGATCCCCGATAAAACGCATTGATAATTTTCTATTAGAGGTTCATCATGGCCCATGTCAATGTTTATCCCTCTCGTATTTCACTGACGTCGATGGGAAATCAACCACCTCCTGAATAGTCTAGTTTGCAAACAACTAGCACACATCTAATCCTCTTTTTACTGATGTCGATGATACATAGACAATCGATGATTATTGTTACTATTGGTCATTTTTACTTGTTCAAAATTTTGCCGACACCGAACATAAGTGTGTGGGTCACAATTTTAGCTGCAGATTCTTAGTTAAAATGCCAAGTTCTTTTTAGACACAAAGGTTTCACTTTGTCAGGTTCAAATAAATCCAACTTGCTCGATGAAGAGACATGAAAATGAAATTATCAATTCCTCCACAATGGACTCAATTCAGAAAGAAGAACAAAAGAAAACAAGTGGTACCCAAAAGAGAAAAATTTCATAAAATCTTTTAGGGTGTGTTGAGCGCTCAATAGAACCTTTGATCGAAAGGTGAGACAAAGAGATTTCAAGGAAGAGGACCAAGTATTAATGTGGGACAAGAGGAGAGAAAAAAATGGAATGCATCAAAAGTTCGACTGTATTTGGTTAGGGCCCTACAAAATAGAGGAAATATCTGGGCCATACTCTTTTTACTTATCCACAACAGAAGGGAGGAGGATGCAACTACCGATTAATGGATCCCTTCTCAAACATTATTACCAAGGCGACACATGAATTCTTCAGGGCCTGTGCCCAGGTAAGTAGGTAGGTCATCTTGTTTTCCTTGAATTTGCAGATTGATTTCTCATATTAGTTTAGTTGCATTTCATTTTTCATTTTTCTCTACTTGCATATTGATTTCATGCTTAGTTTATAATTTTTTTTTAAATGCTAAAATTTTCTTTTCTAGATTAGTTTCCATTTGGATTTTGATGTATATGGACGAAGGGTGATAGAACCACCCTATATTTTTATGGTTTTCTGTTTCAGTGTAAGAATAGGTCCACCAGGAGATGTTGCGGTTATCATGTACTCTACGACGAGCACATGTCCCCAAGTAGGATCCAGATGTTATCCCCATTTTGTGTTAAGTTTTGAGCTATTATTAAGTTTCTTTTCAATTTACTAGATAACAATATCATAGGTAGGATCACTGAGAGAAACACAATCACAATATACACAAAATTTATCCTTGGAAACCCTCATGGGGGAGAAACCCAACAAAAAATTCCATAGTATAGATTTCCAATCCAATGCCAAGATAAAATACCAAACACTAGAGAATAACCAATAATGATAAATGTGCCTCTCTCTCCTCCTTCTCCCAACTTTAAAAATCTCCAAACTTGTGCACTGAGTGAGTGAATGAATGAGGCACTAGCCTCTGTTATTTATACTAGCTGACATGCACTAGAGTGGTGTCTCTTCACTGGGCAGGGCCGACCTCTTCACTTAGTGGCTAAAACCACTTTAATTAGACCTGGGGGCCAACTTATTAATTAGCAGCATATAATTAGGGTTTGAGCAATCCACAAAAGGGGATTTGGTATAATACAAAGCCCGACATGATCAATCCACAAAAGGGGATTGATATAATTAATAATAAATCAATAATAAGTAGAATACTTTTTGCAGTTACAATATTTCAACACTCCCCCTTAACAAGAAGGGTATTCTACAAAACAACATGATCAGAGAGAGAGGGCAACAACATCATCATCTTCTTGAACATTGACCGACATATCTATAAATCATTGAATGTTTTTCTCATCATCAATTTCATCATCCACATCATGGAGCTGGAATGGCATCATCATCATCTGCATCAACATCAATTAGTATAACACTAATACATCATCATCATCAATAACAACACAAGGATGATACAACATCAACAACAAAAACATCATCAACACGAAGATGATATAACATCATAGTCAACATGAGGCTGATACATCATCATCAACAACATCATCATCACAACACGAAGGTTGGGGAAACAACATCATCACAACACGAAGGTTGGAGCAACAACATCATCACATCACAACGCTTGGAGAAACAACATCATCACATCATGGGACAATAAAATGAGGCAGGTGCAACAACATTTTGTGGTACTCTGACAGTCCCTAGGGATCTTCCCATGAATCATAAGATTCCCTAGGTTATAAAATCATAATGGAGCTACCGCATGGTACTCTAACAGAGCGTCCTTACCGGACCTTCGGGATCTACCCAAGAATCATGAGATTCCCTAGGATTATAAAAATCCTAACGGAGCTACCACTACTAACCACAACTAGCATATACATGCACAGGTACTTTGACAGACCATCCTTACTGGACCTTTGGGATCTATACAAGGATGATCAGTCCCCTAGGATATAAAATCCTAATTGAGCTACTTGATGTTAGTCGGGATACCATAGAATCATCAACATCACTCCCCCTTTTGAAGTAGGTCCTTTCAAACTATACCAAGATTGTCTCGAAAGTGCTCAAACTTTACATGAGATAGAGGCTTGGTAAACACATCTGCAACTTGCTCATTTGTGCCAATATATTGGAGATTTATGGCTCCTCTCTGCACCATATCATGAATGTAGTGATACCGGATTTACACGTGCTTTGATTTGTCATGGAACACATGGTTCTCTATCATATTTATGTAGTTATGGTTATCACATAGAATCATGGTTGCTTCTGTCTCCATATTAAATAAACATGTCAACAACTTATGAATCAATATGGATTCACAACTGGCAGAACATGCAACAATGTATTCTGCTTCTGCTGTGCTGATATAAATACTCGATTGTTTCCTACTCTGCCATGAAGTCATGGCTGACTACAGACTGAAACAACATCCTGAAGTGTTCTTTCTGTCATAAACACTTCCAACCCAATCTGAATCGGTATAACCGATCAGTCTGAAGTCATGATCTCCATTATAACAAAGACCAAAGTCCAGCGTACCCTTAAGGTATCTCATCACATGTTTTGCAACAACAAGGTGAACACATCTGGGCTCTACCAGATACTGACTCAAGGTGTTCACAACAAAACAAATATCAGGCCTGGTATTTGTCAGATACATCAACGATCCAATGATCTATCTATACAGCGTAGCATCAACCAATTCTGACAAAGTGGCTACCTAGAGATTCAACTTTGTTTCCATGGGTGTGTTCATGGATTTACACTCCAACATATAAAACCTCTTTAGAATTTCGAATGCATACTTCCTTTGGTTAAGGAAGATCTTCTCTGGGCTCTTCCAAACTTCGAGACCTAGGAAATAGTGCATCGAGCCTACTCCTTTCATCTCAAATTCTGAAGTGAGCTTCTTCTTACAATCAATGATGAGATTTTCTTCTCTAGTCAAGAATAAGTCATCCACATACAACAAGAATATAACTGGCTCATCATTCATAACCTTGAATTAAAGGTTAGAATCAACTTTACTCTTGGTAAAGCCCAAGCTCGTCAGAAAACTGTCAATTCTTCCATACCAAGCTCTAGGAGTTTGCTTCAACCCGTACATAGCCTTCTTCAACCTAAAGACATGTGTCTTTATATATTCAACTTCAAACCCTTGAGGTTGTTCTATATACACTTCTTCTTCAATGCCACCATTCAAGAAGGTTGTTTTCACATCCATCTGGTGTAACTTCCACTTCATCTTAGCTGCAAGGGCTATAATGGTTTTGATAGCAGTGTATCTTGCTACATGAGCAAACGTCTCTTCATAGTCAATGCCTTCCTTTTGAGAAAATCCACGAGACACAAATCTTGCTTTATATTTATCAATACTTCCATAAACATCATGTTTTATCTTATATATCCATTTGGAATATACCACATATTTTCTCTTCGGTCTAGGAACTATTTCCCATACATCATTCTTTATAATGGATTGGTATTCTTCTGTCATGGCATCTTCCCATTATTTCTTCTGAATGGCTTCTTCAAAGAAAGTAGGCTCCTTCTCTATGAGATCACACATCAATGCCATGTAACTGGAGAATGCATTAGGTTCCTTGATTTTCCTCATGGTTCCTTCCGGGGCACCATAATTTTCTCCATCTTGAATAAGTTCCCTTGCCCAAGTTGGATTTCTCTTGTGAGAGATCATCATTTGGGGAGGTTATTGAGATTCCATCATGTCATGATATTCTGGAATCTCCTTATAAGGGGAAGATATGTCTTCCCTCACTGGTTTTGCAACTCTGGGAGCTACAGGTTCTTCTTCATATACTTCTTCAAGCTGCCATCTCCTTGATTTCTTGAGTGTTGCATCTTCATCAAAGGTTACATCTTTATTGATCTCACTGTGATGGTAACCTGGTATGTAAATTTTGAAGGCCTTGGAGAGATCACATTGTCCAACAACTATTTTGTTCTTTCCTGAAGGGTCCAACTTGGTTCTTCTTTCTTTTAGAATGTGTACAAACACTAGACAACCAAATATTTTGAGATGGATTACTTCTGGCTTCTTTCTAGATAACATCTCTTTGGGCGTTTTGAACCCAAGTACACTATGGGATAATCTATTTTATACATACACTGTTGTTCTTATTGCTTCTGCCCATAAGTGAATTGGAAGATCTTGATCATGAATCATAGTCTTCACTGCTTCCATTATAGTTCTGTTCTTTCTTTCTGATACACCATTTTGTTGAGGATTGTAGGGAGTGGTGAGATCCCTCTTAATCCCTGCATCTCTGCAAAATCTTAAAAAATATTTTGAGGTGTATTCTCCTTCATTATTTAACCCAAGTATCTTGATCTTTCTTTCAGAGAGATTCTCTATCAAGGCTTTGAATTACTTGAATTTACCAAATACTTCATCTTTTGATTTCATAAAGTAAACCCAGGTTTTGCAAGAATAATCATCAATAAATGATACATAGTATAAATACCCACTAAGAGAAGTTGATGGCATTGGTCCACAAACATTTGAGTGGATAAGCTCCAATACTCCTTCTGCTTTAATCTCGCTCTTCGGGAAATGATTCTTTATGTTATTTCCTTGTGCACATCCCTTTCACACACCTTCATGATCAACTTTGAATTATGGTAGACCTGTAACTACCTTGCTCACATATGGTAATGCCTTGTAGTTGATGTAATATAGTATTATATGTGAAAGTTCACATGGACTCTCAGTGGAATGAGTCAAGGTTGCATCTGAGTGACATTTTAGCTTATACAAGCCACCTTCTTTTGTTCCAATAATAATTACATCTTCTATCGTTTTTCCTTTAGGCCACATAAGAACTTCACCATCTATGAAAGTATCTCTGAAGCCTTTCTTATCTAAAGTTGAGATAAAAAGTAAGTTCTTTTTCAAACCTAGTACATATAGTACATCCTTCACCTTCATTGGGGTCCTTGAATCAAGTTTGTAATTGGATTATCCCACTCCTTTGATGGGGTACTGGTAATCATCTCCGAGTGTAAATTTCTGGGGAAATCTCTTTTCTGTAAGGCTAGAGAGAATGTTATGATGAAATTGATGAGGGATTTTGGTTGAGGTACATGTTGAGTACATGGTTGAGACAAGTAGTTGATGAGTTGGCACATACATGAGGTGTATAGTTGATGATGTTGGTACATATTGATGAATCATAGTTGATGAGTAGTTGACACATGATTGGTACATACTTGGTACATGGTTGGATGCACTTGTTTATGGTACATGTTGATTACAGGTTATTTGGTACAGGTTGGTGCATGGTTGATGCACTTGTTTGTGGTACAGATTGATTACAGGTTGAGGTACAGGTTGATGCATGGTTCGGATTTATTTGTACAGGTTTACAACAATATATCTCACAGTGATAGGTTGACAATGGTTCCATCATTCTACTTCTACTTCAGGGTGGCAAGACGAGGCAAGGACAGGTGGTTGTATCCACCTTCCAGTTGTATCAGAAGAATATAGGGGGTTGTAGCATCCTTTTGGTTGTAGCCAGAGAATTGGGGAGTTGGAGCTTCCCTTAGGTTGTATCCTGAGAAAATAGGGGGTTGGAGCCTCCTTCCAGTTGCAGTTGGAAAACAAAGGAAGTTGGTGCTTCCAATGAATGTAATTTTTCAAGACATATAAGAAAAAACATTCTGTGGTTTTTTCCCAATTTGGGTTTCCACATAAAACACTAGTGTACTGTGTATGTGTATGTTTGTTCATTTGTTCATTTCTTATTTACTCTGCAGTTATTGGATGATAATGATTCATTGATATAACACTTGGATTATATGGTTAAAAAGGATTAGATTGCTCTATTACTGATTCAACCCCCCTCTCAGTAATCCAACAATTGGTATCAGAGAAGGTTCCTTCATAAATCAGTTTAATCACTGAAAGGTAGATCATGGAGAGTACCAACTCATATAAAAATGGAATACCGCAGTTTGATGGACAGAAGTATGCTTTTTGGAGCATAAGGATGAGGACATATATAAAAGAACATGGATTTCAAGTTGGACAATCAATTGTAGATGGATACACAACACCAACAGTTCCACCAACAAATGAAAAAGCAGTAAAACTCAGTGAGAATAATTCCAAAGCCACAAATGCACTTTTGAATGGTCTCAGTGATACAGTATTCACCAAAGTTGCACAATGTAAATCCGCTAAAGAGATTTGGGACAAGCTTCAAAATATTTATGAAGGAGATACAAAAGTCAAAGAAACAAAGCTTCAGACTTATAGAGGTCAGTTCAAACAAATAAAAATGAAGGAAGATGAAGATATCACAACCTACTTCTTACGAGTCGATGAAATAGTGAATGCAATCATAGGATTGGGAGAAGAAATTGAAGAATCTGTAATTGTTCAAAAGATACTAAGATCTCTTCCTATGAGATTCAAC
>ML813926.1:105442-119627 GCA_009831015.1 Picea engelmannii
TCAAGGAGACCTAGTGACACACAAAGAAGAAGTTACAACAGGTTTGAATCTTTGAGCACTAAAGTGGAATGTTACAAATGTAACAATTTTGGACACATGGCCAAGTATTGCAGAATGATAGTCCCTCCTAAATAACCTCAACATAATAACAACAGTCACAGACAAGAACCTCAGAAAATGACATGGATAAGAAAGCAAGATCAGTATAACAATGAAGAATGCACAGTCGCTCTACAATATAAGCAGAAGAAACACAGTTGGTTTGTTGACAGTGGATGTTCAAAACACATGACAGGTGACAAAGACAAATTTCTTACATTACGAAAAAAAAAAATGGATCAGTCTCCTTCAGAAATGATAATTCATCCAAAATCATTGGAGAAGGCACGATCCAAATTGGGAACAAGAATGAAAAGGCACAAAATGTTCTATTGGTAGAAGATATGAAACATAATCTTCTAAGTGTGAGTCAAATGTGTGACCAAGGTCATAAACTTACTTTCGATTCAGAAAAGTGTGAGAGAAGAAAATAAGGTTCAAGGAAATTGGTTGGTACAACTGCAAGAACTTCAAACAACATATATGTGTTAAGTGAAATTGGAAATGAAAAGTGTTGTCTAGGAAAGGAAGATGAAATTTGGCTATGGCATAGAAGAATGGGTCACATGCATTTTGATAACCTTTTCAAAGTCAACAAAAGAGAAGATGTCAGATAAATGCCCCAGATCACGAAACTAACCAACACTTTATGCAAGCATTGTCAACAAGGAAAGCAAACAAAGACCAGGTTCAAATCAAAGGAATATTCAACAACAAGACCACTAGAAATTGTGCACACTGATCTAGTTGGACCAACTACAACAAAGATCTTAAAAGGTGAAAAATACTTTGTCTTATTAGTTGATGATTATGCAAGAATGACTGCAGTTTGTTTTCTCAAGAACAAGTCAGAAGCTTTTGAAAACTTCAAGATCTATGAGGAAATGGTTGAAAATGAGATGGATTCAAGAATCAAATGTTTGAGATTTGATAATGGAGGAGAGTTCACTTCAAAGGAATTTATGGACTACTGTAGCAGTCATGGAATAAAAAGGCAATTATTCGTTGCTAGGACACCTCAACAGAATGGAGTTGTTGAAAGAAAGAACATGATAGTACAAGAAATGGCTCAAACAATGCTAATGGATTCCAAATTGACATATATATTTTGGACACAGGAAGTGCATACAACAATTCACATTCAAAACAAAGTAATGCTTAGAAACAACACTGATAAAACTCCCTACGAGCTATGGAAAGGAAGACCAACTAATGTGAAGAACTTCAAATTTTTGGGAAGCAAATGCTACATCAAAAGAGAAGATGGAAGAATGAGAAAGTTTGACTCTCGTGTGGACAAAGGAATACTTGTTGGTTACTCAAGTACAAGGAAATCATACAAGTGTTACAATCTAAGATTGAACAAAGTTGTGGAAAGAATAAACATAACAATTGATGAAATAGACATACCATAATCAAAGGAAGAAGAAAACAAATCAATGGAACAACTTTTTGAAGAAGAAGATAAAAAAGAAGTAGAAGAGGAAGAAGAAAATGAAGAGAATCTGACAAAAGAAGAAGAACAAGTTCAGAAAGTATCTCCAAAGACACCTAGCAAACGAGTACAGAAGAATAATCCTTCAGATCAGATTATTGGAAACAAAGATGCAGGAGTTGAGACTAGTGTTAGCGCTCAAAATGTACTGGTAAATTTTAGCGCTTTCATCCAATTTAGGCTAGATTTTCCATTTTTGACCAGTGTCACGATATCCAACTGTTTCCAGACATTTTTGAGAAGTTCCCATTGATTTATTTTGCCCAAAGACTCCTATGACTCTGCCTTTTGATCTACATTCCCAAAGCCCTGTTGTTAGAGCCTAAAACCCTAGTTTTATGCCTCTTAGATTTGCAAATAAAAAATATATATTGTTATTTTGTTATTTTAACCAAAATATGGTGTGTGTTTTAAGTGTCCTAAATTTATTGTATAGACCAAAGTCTAGGGTTGAGGCCACCACATTGAAATCCTAGCGCACCAAACCACAAGCCAAGCCAAGCACAGCACCGAGCCTTTTCCCATATGTCTCATCGATTTTATAGTTAATGGATTGGCGTATGTAACACTGGAAACACCTGAACTCCCGAGGAATGTGGGATACTTTCCCTGCATTGTTTTTTTTTTTTTTAAATATTTACAGGCTTCCAGATGCCGAGATTAAAATGGGTTGCGCAGGTGCTCTAAAAAGAAGCTCAGCCCGGTTTTCAATTTGCAGATGTAAAGGTGTCAAATTGTAAAGTCTAAGGCACCGATGTCGATGCCTATCATTACACATGCCAAGTGCCCGAGATTACAGGGAGGAAGCCATTTATTGTCTCCCATATCTAATCTGTTGCAGAAAAGATCAAGGTGTCTCACAATGATCAGTAGGGTTTGAAGTATTCATTTGTCTCGCGCTGATTGGATTAATTTAAAGTCACGAGCCAGGTAAACACACCATATTACATCTATTGTCGAGCTTTAGATGCCAGATCAATAACTTAGAGGATAGATGGACGCACATGATGTTTGCAGATGTTCTAATGATAAAATTACAGCTTTTGGGCATCCGATCTGTTGGCGACGGAGGTCACCCATGGATTGCTAGCAGGAGCAGAGCCCGACGCCCATCAGTTTATTGTCACGTTTTGTTTAAAGGGTGATCAAATGGAAGGAAACTCAGAACGCTATCGTCTCAACTCAGAAACTAGACCAGGCATGCATGAACGAGTGAGGTCTTGACAAACTCCAAACAGTGGGTCGTAGTAAAAGGGTGAGTAGGTGGAAGACTTATGCAAGAAGGGTGCAAAGGTCTATCATAGACATCCGGTTTGCAACAGACTGAAGAAGAATGCATTCGAACACAAAATCCTTTCACATTCAAATACAATTACCAGAGGGCACAACAATGTCACAACGAATCCTTTATTGTAACAAGATGCTCGACTGTGAATCCTCAAGCGTGAGACGAAAGAAAGATGGAAAAAGGAAAACTATTTGTTATAAACCAAGAAATCTCAAACACAGAGGCATAACCAGGAAACCAGAGTATTTGCTAAAACTTTACAGTTGGGAGCTTAGCTCTACCATCGATAGATACAAAAATGGCAAAAATGCCTACATATACTCAAAACAACAATAGCAGCAGAACCAAGAAAATGCATTGAAAGCTTTGCGTCTGCATGGCTTCTGACAGTCAACATCTGAAAGATCGTGCAACTTATGTCAGACACAATCTTAATTGTTTGACAGTTCCAATGGCGAATCGACGTGCCTTAAATTCATGGCCGTGCTTTCCCATTAAGGTGGAGGCGATATCTAACCACCACCAACTGCTTCAATAACTGCTTCTTGGGATCGAGGACGGCCCGACCAACTCAGCACTTTGGGATATGGAAGACTCCTCGCGCTGCCACATGGAATAACAGATTGACCGCGGCGAATAGGCATGGGGGCCAGCGCGGAGGATGAGGTACATGATGAGGATGATGGGGCCGGGCTATAAGGGCGTGGAAGACGTGGCGAGATGAAAGAAGGATGACAGAGGACTTTTGATGGCGGAAGACATCAGGTGAAAGGGAGGAAGACGGGAGGAATGAATTCGCCTTCGGGTGAGAGGCTGACGTGGAAAGGAGCGAGACCCGTGGCAAGGAACGAGTGGGTGGTGAGAAGAAGGTAAGGCCACGCAGACCAAAGAGAAGGAGGTGAATGGATGACACACTGGTTAAGCACCGGGCAGCTGAGAAGGGCGAGGCTGCACAAGCGCCGTTGATCTGAGTGCCTCGATCGTGGCCATCGTAAAGCTGCATATGGAATTCCGGACCCCCCCCTCTGCTTAAAGGTAGAAAGGCGAGGGGGGTCCAGAATGGTCTTCATCGTCGTTGATCCGGGCGCGCTAATCTGAGCCATCGGAGAGTTGCGCCCACGATTCCGGACCCCCCCCGCTTAAAGGTAGAAAGGCAAGGGGGGTCCAGAATCCAACGCGCGTCGTTGATCCGGGCGCGCGGATCTGGACCGTCCAGAACTGATTCTTGTTTAACTTGGACGCATTTGCGCATAAAACTTAGGACAAGTGGGTTTTTAACCCTTTCTTTTGCATTCTATCCCTCTTAACGAGAAATATCGCTAACACGATCTCAAGCGCCTCGGCTCTTGGATTCTGTGTATTCTTCCATATCAGTTGAATGATTATCTATATTAAGTTCTCACATCTATTTCCTGAATGGCCACGCCGAGGTCTTCCAGTTGTCAAAGGACCCCTGCACTTGTTGTGAACAGAGGCAGATAGGAGGGTTTTCTTTGGTACTTTCTTGGCTTATATCTACTTCATTAATCTCTTGTGTAGCATTATATAAGGAGAAGGAAATACCAGAAGCTGCGTGGACCTTGCCTATGGATTTGTTGGAATCCTGCAACACTTTTACATGAAGATACATGTGTTCCTCTCTCTGTGCAACAAGACAAGCTACAAAGTGGTATACTATAGGATATTGTTGATTCTCGAATGATATGTGTAATTCTCATGTGCAGAAATAAATGCAGGTTATAAGAATTGATGGGACTGAAAAGGAAACTCTTCATCTAAATGACATCCTTTTGCTCTAAAAATTCATAGTATCTTCAGAATCTTTCAGAACCTCTGAATCATTCTCCCCAATATGTGTTCCAAGATACAATTCGATGGCATTCGTTTATGCATATGTATACTATTTTAAAAGAAGGAAAACACCTTCTTAGTGCTACTTACTACGAATCACAATGGGTTCTATCATCTAAAGGATTGCAGGAATCGAATTGA
Source organism: Picea engelmannii (assembly GCA_009831015.1). Taxonomy (NCBI): domain Eukaryota; kingdom Viridiplantae; phylum Streptophyta; class Pinopsida; order Pinales; family Pinaceae; genus Picea; species Picea engelmannii. The sequence goes on from ML813926.1 coordinate 110,317, forward strand.
AAATAGTGCTGAATAAGTCAAATGCACTGAATGAGGTGAAAACATCAATGTTAAATGTTGGTTTGCATGTGGAAAACTTATCCATGACATTATAGTGCATTCTGCTTATGGCCATCAAAAGCATGACAAAGACCACAAGCTAGTTGTGGCTGCAAGAAAAACCAAAAAGGCATTGCAGGAGTGCTGATTGGTTCAACTGTAATGCTCAGAAATTTTCTGCTTCCATGGAGGCAGACAAAGGCAATAGGAACTATGGCAGGGGAAAAAGCTATATGTGTGGTAGAAATAATCACATAGCTCTCTGTAATAAAAGTAGAATATGGGCAGGTTAACCTTGACACAACAAGAAGGAATGTACCCATGATTGCAAGGGTGTTTCGACATGAAAATTGCCAGATATGGCTACCAACAATCATTTTAGGGAGTCTTTCCAATAAAATCCCTTGTGAGATCGACAGCCTGCAAACAACAAGTTTAATTATTGGTTATGGGAGGTTTGAGATGCTCCTAAACATTGTGATGCGTTTGTATTATTGACATTGAAACAAATGCATTTATGATCCAGACAAAAAATCCTATCATTTTGAAAACCTCAGTACTTTCGACAACTTTGCCAGGAAACCTAATCACTTGATGCACATTTGCTACCCATGGGATTTCCAGAAATCAGATCCATAATCACCAGGCCAGATCAAGAACATCAATTTCCCAATGATGGTATGAGATGCAACATCGTTAATGCAAACAATAAATTTGATTTGATCATGAAAGGTTTCCTTTTTGACCAAAACAGAGCTTTCACCAGCATAGAAGGCAAAATTATAACCAATTAGTTGTTGAAAAGCAGAGCTTTCATCAACTAATTAGCAAATCTTAAGGCTAAATAGCTGGTGAAACCTGAGATAGGCAGCGAAGGTGTATTTTTGCCTAGATCAAAGTTTTTCTCAACCGAATCTCTTGAAAATTCTTCCCAAAGATACATATTGAATTATAGTATCAAATCCAAAATTCACATTTGATGCAAAATAGGTTTGAAGAGGTGTTCAAGATGATTAGGCACCTATTTTGGGGGAAATAAATCAGGGTTTTTTCTAAACTTGGCAAATTCGAATTTCATCTTCCTCAAGAGATATCAAACAACCTTGGAAGGCTTATCTGCATAGCACAAAGGTTCTACATGATCTGAAGACCATGAAATGAGGAGTTGACCTCATTTTGAGGATCAGTTCCTCTCTTTTGTAAAAGTTGTTTTGACTTTCTATCTTTGGCAAATCTGATCCATTTTTATAGGATCTGAATATTTTATTGTAAAGATATAAAGCTAAAGATATGAGAGGAACAAAGGGGTCAATTTTGGATACATTTTGCTACTGTAATAGACTCTTATTTTGATAACAGAATCATAGTCTTCTTTTGCCTTCAATATCAGATTTGTTCATGTACTTCATCATTCTATTCTTTACTTCAGTTTGTCTTAGCTTCTAAGGACTGACATCTCTTTATTAAGCTCATAAAATTGAATTAAAGAACTTCTTGCTATCTTGTATGACCTTGCACACTGTTGTATTTGGTTATCTAGATTAGTATTCTTCATCCCTTGTTCAAACTTTTCTATCTGATTATTGATTTCTAAAAGCACTGTCTTATTCGAATGCATGATAAGTTGTCCATTTCATTAGTTATTGAGTTATCCCATTGATCCAAGCATACCTAAATTATATTTTCTTAAGTTCCCAAGCATCTTTGGCTTACAACCCCAAAGAGTTTCTTGGAGTGATAACAAATTGGTGTCGTTGCCGGGGAGAGGAGACCGAAGCTCAACTTTCCTGGGAGACGACACAGAGTTAATCTTTGATGATAGACAAAGATTAGACATTCTCTTGGTTGTAATTATCTATCTGGCGACTCCATGAAGGACGGATCTGTTGGTGACTCCACTGGTATATAAATGAACCAGATCTTAGCAAAGAGGTATGCATTCTGCAATTTCTCAAGTATTTCTGGTTACCCTCATCCAGTACCTAGTAGAGATGAATGGGAACACAACCTTCCCAGATTTCGAGGAGAAGAATGGGAAGTACCAGCTGAACATTTGTTGGATTTTCATGAGTTTATTCATCGGCTCCAGATCATACATGAAGATGTTAAGATTAAACTTTTCAAGTATTCATTAGAGAGGATAGCCCTTGATTGGTGCAGGTCTCTTCTAGCTTCAAGCATTCACTCATTGGCAAGTTTTCATTGTGCTTTTCATTTGTTTTGTAATGATGAATTTCCAGCTGAAGGTCTCTTTGAAGATTGTTGTTATGAATTTGATAAGCATGTTCAACAGGAAGTAGTCTTTTCTTTTGTTTGTCAAGATGAAAATTATGTTGTTAAGGAAGATCTTCATGATACAAATAAGAATTGCATAGTTGTAAATGCATCAGACCTTATCTCTATTACACCTGTTGCCTTTGATTTACATGAAGAAACAATTAGAGGAGTTTTTTCTACACTTTTTCAAGAGGTTGCCTACGATATGTTTTCACCTGTGATTGGGGAGAAGGATCTAAAGACTGTCTGTATTTCTTTGCAAGATTCAGGAGTTTTTTGCTCACCTATTGTTGATAAGTATGCAGACGCAATAGAGCAGACCCTTACTTCAAAGGATATTGATTCAAGCAACAACCAACCCATATATGACATTTATGAATCTAATTTCGACGAGCCTTTTTCTTTGCCCATAAAGGAACGACATCATGTTGTAATCATCCATTCCATGTTTGTAGAAGACATTGAATATGATGAGTTTAATCTGGTCGAAGATTTCAGGTCTTCTCTTCTGTTTATAATGCCTCATGAATAGAAAATTGAAATCCCCCACGAAGAAGATATCTAAAAAGAAGGGCTTAGCAATCCAATCAGCTCACAACTATTTTCAAATTTACAGGAACCAATTTATGGCAGCCATATATTAGAAGTCGAAGAAATTCTTGAACAACAAGCATAGGTAATTGTGTTTGGTTATCAATCTATTTCTTCTTTCTATGATCTAGTGGCCATCTACATGGAGATGTTTTTTATGGAAGTTTTCAGTTGTGCAATTTTTAAAATGGAAGTAGATGGTGATTGTAAATATGTATTGCAAGTTGAAATTCTGCTACACATAATGAAGTTTCCTCTGAGCATGCAAAAGATTCTTGTAATTAGTCCGATGTCATCATGGCTTCATTAGAAGCATGAGGTCACATGATGAGCCAGTTTTTACTGGTTAGGAGTAGGAGTAGGTAGAAGAATAAGCTCGCTCAATGAGCATTAGACTTTTCAGTTATTGGTTGTTGAATAAACAGGCAGGTTGCAGGTTTGCTGAGGAACAGTTGCACAGGCTAGATGACTCCATGCCCAATGGTAAAGGCCAGATGACTCCATGCCCAATGGTAAAGGTGACTGGAACTACTAGGTTCTTGGAAACCTCACAGGGAGGTCTCCATCCCAGTTGGAGCCAGATGTTAGCGCTCAAAATGTACTGGTAAATTTTAGTGCTTTCATCCAATTTAGGCTAGATTTTCCATTTTTGAGAAGTTCCCATTGATTGCTTTTTCCTAAAGCCCTGTTGTTAGAGCCTAAAACCCTAGTTTTATGCCTCTTAGATTTGCAAATAAAAAATATATATTGTTATTTTGTTATTTTAACCAAAATATGGTGTGATTTAAGTGTCCTAAATTTATTGCATAGACCAAAGTCTAGGGTTGAGGCCACCACATTGAAATCCTAGCACACCAAACCACAAGCCAAGCCAAGCACAACATCGAGCATTTTCCCATATGTCTCATCGATTTTATAGTTAATGGATTGGCGTATGTAACACTGGAAACACCTAAAATCCCGAGGAATGTGGGATACTTTCCTTGCATTGTTTTTTGTTTTAAATATTTACAGGCTTCCAGATGCCGAGATTAAAATGGGTTGCGCAGGTGCTCTAAAAAGAAGCTTAACCCGGTTTTCAGTTTGCAAATGTAAAGGTGTCAAATTGTAAATTCTAAGGCGCTGATGTCGATGCCTATCATTACATATGCCAAGTGCCCGAGATTACAGGAAGGAAGCCATTTATTGTCTCCCATATCTAATCTGTTGCAGAAAAGATCAAGGTGTCTCGCATTGATCAGTAGGGTTTGAAGTATTCATTTGTCTCGCACTGATTGGATTAATTTAAAGTCACAAGCCAGGTCAACAAACCATATTACATCTATTGTCGAGCTTCAGATGCCAGATCAATAACTTAGAGGCCAGATAGATGCACATGATGTTTGCAGATGTTATAATGATAAAATTACAGCTTCTGGGCATCCGATCTCAAGCGCCTCGGCTCTGGGATTCTGTGTATTCTTCTAGATCAGTTGAACGATTATCTATATTAAGTTCTCACGTCTGTTTCCTGAATGGTCACATCGAGGTCTTCCAGTTGTCAAAGGACCCCTGCACTTGTTGCGAACAGAGGCAGATAGGAGGGTTTTCTTTGTTACGTTCTTGGCTTATATCTACTTCATTAATCTCTTGTGTAGCATTATATAAGGAGCAGGAAATACCAGAAGCTGCGTGGACCTTGCCTATGGATTTGTTGGAATCCTGCAACACTTTTACATGCAGATACATGTGTTCCTCTCTATGTGCAACAAGACAAGCTACAAAGTGGTATACTACAGGATATTGTTGATTCTCGGATGATATTTGTAATTCTCATGTGCAGGCATAAATGCAGGTTATAAGCATTGCTAGGACTGAAATGGCAACTCTTCATCTAAATGACATCCTTTTGCTCTCAAAATTCATAGTATCTTCAGAATCTTTCAGAACCTCTGAAGCATTCTCCCCAATATGTGTTCCAAGATACAATTCGATGGCATTCGTTTATGCGTATGTATACTATTTTAAAAGAAGGCAAACACCTTCTTAGTGCTAATTACTACTAATCACAATGGGTTCTATCATCTAAAGGATTGCAGGAATCGAATTGAAAACAATGCTGAATAAGTCAAATGTACTGAATGAGGTGAAAACATCAATGTTAAATGTTGGTTTGCATGTGGAAAACTTATCCATGACATTATAGTGCATTCTACTTATGTCCATCAAAAGCATGACAAAGACCACAAGCTAGTTGTGGCTAGAAGAAAAACCAAAAAGGCATTGCAGGAGTGCTGATTGGTTCAACTGTAATACTCAGAACTTTTCTGCTTCCATGGAGGAAGACAAAGGCAATAAGAACTATGGCAGGGGAAAAAGCTGGATGTGTGGTAGAAATAACCACATAGCTCTCTGTAATAAAAGTAGAATATGGGCAGGTTAATCTTGACACAACAGGAAGGAATGTACCCATGATTGTAAGGGTGTTTTGACATGACAATTGCCAGATATGGCTACCAACAATCATTTCAGGGAGTCTTTCCAATAAAATCCCTTGTGAGCTCGACAGCTTGCAAACAACAAGTTCAATTATTGGTTATGGGAGGTTTGAGATGCTCCTAAACATTGTGATGCGTTTGTATTATTGACATTGAAACAAATGCATTTATGATCCAGACAGAAAATCCTATCATTTTGAAAACCTCGGTAGTTTCAAAAACTTTGCCAGGAAACCTCTATCACTTGATGCACATTTGCTACCCATGGGATTTCCAGAAATCAAATCCATAATCACCAGGCCAGATCTAGAACATCAATTTCCCAACGATGGTATGAGTTGCAACATCGTTAATGCAAACAATAAATTTGATTTGATCATGAAAGGTTTCCTTTTTTACCAAAACAGAGCTTACACCATCATAGAAGGTGAAATTATAACCAATTAGTTGTTGAAAAGCAGAGTTTTCATGAGCTAATTAGCAAATCTTAAGGCGAAATAGCTGGTGAAACCTGAGACAGGAAGCGAAGGTGTATTTTTGCCCAGATCGAAGTTTTTCTCAACCGAATCTCTTGAAAATGCTTTCCAAAGATACATATTGAATTATAGTATTAAATCCAAAATCCATATTTGATGCAAAAGAGGTTTGAATAGATGTTCAATATGATTAGGCACCTATTTTGGGGGAAATAAATTAGGGTTTTTTCTAAACTTGGCAAATTCGAATTTCATCTTCCTCAAGAGATATCAAACAGCCTTGGAAGGATTATCTTCATAGCACATAGGTTCTACATGATCTGAAGACCATGAAATGAGGAATTGACCTCATTTTGAGGATCACTTCCTCTCTTTTATAAAAGTTGTTTTGACTTTCTATCTTTGGCAAATCTGATCCATTTTTATAGGATCTGAATATTTTATTGTAAAGCTATAAAGCTAAAGATATGAGAGGAACAAAAGGGTCAATTTTGGATACATTTTGCTACTGTAATAGACTCTTATTTTGATAACAGAATCACAGTCTTCTTTTGCCTTCAATATCAGATTTGTTCATGTACTTCATCATTCTATTCTTTACTTCAGTTTGTCTTAGCTTCTATGGATTGTCATCTCTTTATTAAGATCATAAACTTGAATTAAAGAGCTTCTTGCTATCTTGTATGACCCTGCACACTGTTGTATTTGGTTATCTAGATTAGTTTTCTTCATCCCCTGTTCAAACTTTTCTATTTGATTATTGATTTCTAAAAGCACTGTCTTATTCGAATGCATGATAAGTTGTCAATTTCATTAGTTATTGAGTTATCCCATTGATCCAAGCATGCCTAAATTATCTTTTCTTAAGTTACCAAGCATCTTTGGCTTATAACCCCAAAGAGTTTCTTGGAGTGATAACAACTAGAAGAAAAATCCGTTCACCAGAACAAACACACCTAGCACTCTTATTTACAATTGAACCAAACTGTTTTGAAGAAGCCAACAAGGATGAATTTTGGAATAAGGCCATGGATGAAGAATTGGATCAAATAGAGAAAAATGACATTTGGGAATTGGTTCCAAGACCAAAGAATAAGAATGTGATTGACACAAAATAGGTTTTCAGGAATAAATTGAATGAAGATGGACAGGTTACAAGGAACAAAGCTAGATTGGTATGTAAAGGATATGCACAAATTGAAGGAATCGACTTTGAAGAGACATTTGCCCCAATTACCAGAATGGAAGCAATCCATTTACTTTTAGCTTATGCATGCTCCAAAAATGTTAAAGTATATCAGTTGGATGTAAAATCAATTTTTCTGAATGGGGAACTTGAAGAAGAAGTCTACATTGAACAACCAGAAGGATTTCAGTTGTTAGAGAACAAATACTATGTATGTAAATTAAAGAAGGCCTTGTATGGTCTAAAACAGACTCCTAGAGCATGGCACTCCAAACTAGATAAGTATCTGCAACATGCAGGGTTCAGAAAAGGAAGTGCAGATAACAACCTCTACATCAAGGTAAGTCAAGGTAATATTTTATTAATTGAAGTTTATGTTGATGATATTATTTTTGGTAGTGATGATGATAGGTTAAGCCAGAAATTTGCAAAAGACATGCAAAATGAATTTAAAATGTCGTTACTTGGAGAACTTTCCTTCTTTCTAGGACTTCAAATATGTCAAATCAACCAATGAATTTTTATTTCTCAAACCAAGTATATCAGAGAAATACTAAAGAGGTTTGGAATGGAAGATTGCAAACCAGTGATCACTCCCATGCAAACCAGTTGTAAGTTGAGCAAAGATGATGATTCGAAGTTTACAGATCAGAGGCAATACAGGTCAATGATTGGTAGCCTACTATATGTGACAACATCCAAACCATATGTAATGCAAGCAGTTGGACAGGTGGCATGATTTCAAGTAGCACCAAAGGAATTACATGTATTAGCAGCAAAGAGGATTTTCAGATATATCAAAGGAACATAAGAGTTTGGATTATGGTATCCAAAAGGAAAATATCTATCACTTATTTCCTGCACAGATGCAGATTGGACAGGTTGTATTGATGATCGACGAAGCACTAGTGGAGCAACGTTCTACTTAGGTGAGTGTTTGGTATCATGGTTAAGCAAGAAACAATCATCAATATCTCTATCTACAACCGAGGTAGAGTATATTGCAACAACAACATGTTGTACATACGTTTTTTGGATGAAACAAACTTTGAAATATATACAGGTTGAGTATGATGAGCCCATTCCAATATATTGTGATAATACAAGTGCCATCAGTATCTCAAAAAACTCGGTGATGCACTCCAATACGAAGCACATTCCAATCAAGTATCACTTTCTATGGGAACAGGTTGCAGAAAAGAACATCAGAGTTGAGTATGCAGGCACAAAAGAATAAGTGGCAGACATCTTTACAAAACCACTTCCACGGGAAGCCTTTGAATATCTTCGCCAAAGACTTGGAATTATTTATACTCCAAAATGAATGCTTATATTATATGTCTTAGATGTACACGAGGAAGCACCATAAGAGGAAAATTCAGTCAGGGGGAGCAACCTCGGATGGAAATATACCTTTTCCATTGATGACAAAGGGGGAGAGATTTATCAGATGCAAAGGACAGAGGCATGGTTCCAGGGGGAGAAGATTTATCAGATGTAGAGGACAGAGGAAAATTTATCAGATACATAGGACAGAGGCATGGTTCCAGGGGGAGAATGAGTGATATGATTTCAGTATTGCATCAGATTTTTTCCATCAATGCCAAAGGGGGAGATTGTTGATTAAGGTTGGTTTTCATTGATGTCAACCCTTCAAGAAAGCCCTGTAACAAAAAGGTTTGGGTAATGGACCCAAGATTGTTTGATGTAAATATGACTCATTATTGTCTTGTTATGGATGATAAGAAGTAAATATGGATGAACTCCAAAGTGGTCCCCTTATGGTGAAAGTCCTCACGGGAAGACGCTTTGTGGAGTAAGAGAATCCATGCTTAATTGTGGAATAATGAGATGAAGGACAATGAATTTTTTAGGTAAACTATCCTATATGGATAGTTCTTTTCATTCCATTTCCGGTGGTATGTGGAACATCACATAACTCTTCACGGTTAGAGAGTTATGGCCATGAGAAGTTGGAGACCCCAGGTTTGGGTAATGGACCCAAGTTTGTTTGATGGATAACGGTATGAGTTATGATATATTTTTAGATAATACTATTCTATATGGATAGTACATGTCATTCCATTTCTGTTGGTATGTGGAACGTCACATAACTCCTCATGGTTTGAGAGTTATGGCCTTACGAAGTTGGAGGACCCTCATATGTCATCTAGAAGGCCCAAAAGGTCAAAGTGGTTTAAGAGATTTTAAAAGGTAAATAATAAAGTGAAGTAATGAGTGTATTATAATTCAAAGTGAATACAA
>ML813926.1:129203-139621 GCA_009831015.1 Picea engelmannii
ATTAATCCTCAATGGGGATTAATCCAATAACAATAATAATAATAATGACATGATTAATCCTCAATGGGGATTTAATCCAATAATAATAATGACAAGATTAATCCACAATGAGGATTTAATCCAATAACAAAATAATAAGAATGTTCTTCGCAGTTACATTATTTCAACACTTTCCCTAATTACCTTTTCCATCCTTTGATGAGCCTTGAGCTCATCTGGCAACTCCATTGAGGTATTACCCTAAATAATGGAACCATGGCCTCACAGGAGTTACCATGGGATTTCCATAAAGTGTATCCTTATTTGGATATTCAGAATATCTCTGGATATTCAAATCGTTTCTCCCCAGAGTGGAGGGAAAGTTTCCCTAAATTTAATGGTGATCCAGCCCTAGAAACCACTCATGTCATGAAGTATATGAAATATGCTTCAAGCTTGAACGTGCTACATGAATATGTGCTGATAAAATTGTTTGTATCTTCTCCGAAATCAAGTCAAAGGAGTTGGCTTGCACACTCATGTGATCTGAAAAGCATCCCATCTTCCACAAAGATCATTGAAGAATTTCTCGGGCATTACTGGCCATCTACTCAGAATCTGTACGATACCTTCCAAGATCTCAAAGACACCCTTTGTAGAGAAGGTTTTCCTGAGGATGATGAGACAATAAATGAGGGATGGAAAGTTGAAGATGAAGATTGTCATGCTCGAGATCTAGATGAGACATTCAATGAAGATGAAGTTCTTGTATATGCCCTTCAATTTGATGAAGACATCTATGCCTTTGTTCCTCCTACACATCAAGAAGAGAACATGATAAGTTGTAATCCTTTTGAATATCTTGATGACACTTTGTTCCATGACTTTGGAAGTGGAGAAGTATTAGAGGAACCCTTGGATGCAACATATCATTTTTGGAAAACACAAACAAATCATCCTGCACTAAGGATCAATTCCTTCATGATGAAGAGGCGATGTAGGGGCATGTCCATAAAGATAAAGAAGAATCTTGCGGAGGAACAACATGTTGAGACATCGTTATATTTTCTCCCACTTGACGAGGGTGAGGTCATTCAAAATTGTCTTCCTCCTGCACATGAAGACGAATAAACGATTAGCCTTGTGATGAAAATGATCTTGTGTAGAACCTCTCTGACATGGTTGATCTACACAATGATGATTTCATATAGGTTGGTAGATGTAGATGGGATATTGGTCATTTCATTTTTGATAGAGACCCCATTTACAACATTGAGGGTATCTCTCAAGAAAAATGGGTTGAGTTGTCATCATCAGAGGACTGGTCTTCATACATGTATGATTTAGATGTTTGGAAACTTAGTGATGATATGGTTATAGATTTGTCCTTCCCCTTAGAGGATGAGTTGTCGCAACATACTTAGGGTGATCTTTGGTCATCCATTGACCTTTTGGAGAGGTAGATTTGTTCTATGAGTATTTTCAGCCATTGTGACCATATTTTGATACACACCAGGTCGTGGCCATCCCAAGGCACTCAGAGGTCCTCACTACGAAGGAAAAATACTTTCATATTGAGACTTTTGGTGGGGATTTGAAAAAAAATAAGCGACGTTTCCTAAGTTTGAGGGAGGATTTTTTCTTTAGACATGAGGTTGTGTCTTACCCCATTTCCCCTTGTTTGAAAAATCTACAGGTTTTCTTGGGATCCTTTACCTCCTCTCAGCATTCAGGGGGAAATGACATTTCAAGCGAAGATGAAGAAAAAACTCTTGCAAAGAAATGTGGTTTCAGTGATAAGAAGACTTCCACGAAACACATCATGTTGAAGACCCACTTGAAGCTGCCCTGAATTTTGTTCTTGCTACACACAAAGACAAGGAGATGGTCAATTTCAGTCATGAAGATGAGCCATCATCTACATATGATAGTCTCGTTCAGAGATGGATCAATCAGGCTTGTGGATTTTCTTTCCAGTAGGATTTCCTCCCTCCCACTCATCTCCATGAGTTTCATTTCATCATTGATTATATGTCTATTTATGATCATGATCATTACGTGCTTGACTTATATTTGTTGTATTACATAATTAAGCACAAGGGTAGATGCTTTGATGAGATGATCAGTTGGTTTCACTGGTTGACTTCACCTGATATTTTAGGACCTAATCTTCAAGGCCCCATGGCACCAGGTAAGTAGGTAGGTCATTTTGATTTCCTGTATATTGCATATTGATTTCTCATGGTAGTTTAGTTTCATTTCATTTTTGGTTTTTCATTTTGTTCTACTTGAATTATTGATTTACATAATATATATGAAAAATGCTAAATTTTTTATTTTATAGATTAGTTTTCATTTTTTTTTTTGATCATATGGACAAAGGGTGATAGAACCACCCTATATTTTACAGTGTTATGTTTCAGTGTAGGCACATGTCCACCAAGAGATGTTGTGGTTCTCATGCACTCTACGTCGAGAACATGTCCCCAGGTAGGAGCTAGATGTTATCCCCAACTCCTAGGAATAACTAAGGATATGATGTCTCGAGACCCTTAGGTTGCAGACATGGAGTACCAAGAGACAACTTGACCAACAGTGTCTACTTGCATAGATAGAGACCCACCTCACCACCACAGCTCCAAGATCATCACGACGATATCCACCACATCATTTGGCCTCTGAAAGACATTGGGTCTTGCTCCATGAGGTACAAGTTAGGTATTATAATGTGTGTCATTTCAATATTTCATGCATTTGAGTTTGTTGCATCTATTTCTTCTTTTGATTATGTGATGTTTGCTTGGACATTATGCTCTTTTCCCTGTTTCAATTTGGTGGTTGACATTACGCCCTAGTAAGTGGGTTTCCCTTAGGGATAGTTCTACTACTGGGAGGTCCTTTTGAGGAGTCATCATGCCATTCCCGAGCATACTTGTCACTTTTCACACTTCATCCCCTCATCTCCTCACCTTTTGGGATTTTCAGGTGTACTGACCCAAGAAGGGGTTGTTCCTCATTTCATGGGAAGAAGGGGATAAAGGACCAGAGGCTTGTAGTTGGAAAAAAATAAAATCCAATCATTAACCTTCTAGATGCTCGCCCCCTGAGAACAATGAAATGTCTCTCATAAGAAACTAATGGGACCCATGAAAAATAAATATAACAAAATGCCAACCAAGGTGTACCATGTGTGGGAACTATTTTTATTGCTTAGGTAGAATCCCCACACATGTTTTCAAACTGGGGAAACATGATGTGACCAAGGAAGAGTCAAGGTGGGAACATTTTTCATGCTTATATATAATCCCCACCTTGGCTTCAACCTGAAAACATCCTAAAAGAATAAAAGACAAAAAATGGGCTTGGAAAAAGGTTGCATTAAAAACGAAGGTGCAACAAACCCTCTACAAAGGCACCCATAAATGAGACACTACAACCTCTTGTATGTCATGAACCCCATACCCAAAAGTATCCCCCCCCCCCATCCTTGACACCTCATCCACATAACTTAGAAGGAGGTCCCCTTGGGAAACACCCCTTAACTTGAGGTATGATTTACCCGTCAACCCTCCCATACCTAAACTTGGCAAATTGCATAGGGTATTTGAGAATTGGTTATTTTGATGAGGTGTTTTGGATGAACTTGCTTAGATGGATCTTTTATTGATTTTATTTACTCATCATGATGCATTTGACTTGAGATCCTTAGAGGGTGTATCCATTTGTCTTTGTAGGACCCAGGTGATGGACAATTTTGGAAGAACAAGCCTAGCTTGGGATTCCATGGGGCTTGAATCCCATAGGTTGGATACCATGGCCCACATACCGGATGACGAATACATGCCTTTGGAGGCATAGAATACATCATGGAGGACCTAACCTAGTCCCTACCACCCAAACGATTTTCCTAAGGAGGACAAAATGTCACATTTGAGGGCTTGATGTCACATCGGGGCTAAGGTTTGGTGGTGGTTGAGGAAAATTGATATGTTCTGAAGGAATGAAGCCTTGGATCATGGAGGATAGGCTTGGATCAAAGACACACGGCCTTTTGAGGCCTAGCTCACCCATCTCCTACTTCAACGACTTGCAAAAGTGCCAAAATGTCACCCTAGAAGGGTGACATCTTACTTTAGGATTTTACTCTATTTTGGCCACATACTTTATGTAAAGGGTTAAGATAAGGGATGTTGACCCCTTATCTTGTTTTTAACCCTAAATTTTGTGGACAAACTATGTTTAGAACACTTTGTATAAATAGAGATCATTTGTATCATAAATCTCCCTCTTGTGAGAGGATACTTGGCTGAAATTTGTGCCCGTCTTGGGAAAATTCTCTCTCTCTCTCTCTCTCTCTCTCTCTCTCTCTCTTGATATGGTTTTCTCTTGTCTAATGAAGTGAAGTGGTGCGCTACTTTTGGAGGCTCTTTCTCTTTGCTTTGGTGATGAAAATTGCTTAGTAACTAGGGTTTTGTTTAGGAATTTCTTGGAATTGGTAAGGAAAATATTCACATTGTTAGCTTTCTTTCTTGTTCTATGCTTGTTATTGGCTAGATACTTGGAGGAGTATAAATATTTACAACCTCCACCAATTTTTATCAATATTTTTTGTTGAAAAGGCTATTTCAAAGGTTACTAGGAGGAGTAAAAGGGTGTACACTCTCCTAGACTTTACTTTGTTAGGGTTGCTATCTCAAGGGAGTAAAAGAGATTACACCCTTTGAGATTTAGTAGTCCTAACCTAATACAAGAAGACTCCACAACCCATTTGGCATGACACTAATATTTTATTTCATTGGAGAAATAAATTGTTTGCATTGGTAAACATGATTTTGAGAGATATTGGATTTATTCAAGTTGGATTATTTTCCACATGTTATAAGAATTCTTGTTCCCTAAGGGCATCCTCTTTTAGCCAAAAAATTTGTTGTTATAATAAGTTTAATGCTACAACCATTAGGGCTGCAACAAAACCTAAACAAATCTCTAAATAACTCACAATTCAACTGTCAAAATTTGCTAAGAATTTGCCAGCATAATCTACTAGCCCTAGCACATCTTTTGGGTGGATTCTTTGCAAGTTTTGGTGGTTGAATTTTTTGTTGTAACAATTTTATTTCTACAACCATAAGGCTACAAATACATATCTGAAATATTTTTCTATAACAACTTTACATTGATGCTAAAGTCTATGCTTTATTACTTGAGTTATACTAGTGTTTAGCTAGCATACCTCTTGCATCATTTGTTAGAATTTTAGCATTTGTTTAGCAACTCTAACAACTATTTAATTGTTGATATATATTTTTGTTGACTGTTGCAAATAGGGACAACAATATTAACTTGCTTGTCCACCTAATATACACATTGTACAATTTCATTTTCTTGTGTCTCGGGCATGTATAAACACTTTCTGCAGGTGCTCAAAGACTTGGCAACCTTACACCACTTCCAAGATGCACCATCAAAGCCATCTTCCACTTAGCAATTTGAACTATAGGGGAATCCATTCATAAGTACCACTTTTCATCTCATTCCCCCTGAGGGTCACTCGGGATTTCACCCTTGAGGTGATCACCTCACCTCTAAAGTGACGAGAATGCCTATGCGAGGTGACAATGGATAGGTGTTCTCTTAGTTGTCGCCATATTGTGGTTTGGGTTGGGCTTTGTGCAACCTACAACTTGTGCGATAACAAGATGCAAAGTCTTGTTTTTGGAGCTTTTTAAAGGCTAGAAATTTATGTTGATGGTGTTTCTTGGCAAATCGTTGGATTATTTTTGGTAGTTAGGGTTTCTTTCATCCTATCTCCTAGATTTGGTGAGTAATTTCTGCAATATTTTGTTATCTTGCTTGTTTAAATTCAAGAAATATATTTTAGACCCTAGGAGGAGAAAAAAGCCTTACACCCTCCACCAAATTTTATTCTTCTTTGTTATTGAAGGGCTATAAGGCTTTCCACAAGGAGTAATAGGGTTTACACCCTTGTTGCAAGGCTTGGCTAGGTTTCATTTCTCTAAGGAGTAAGAAGGTTTACACCTCTAGAAGATTTTTAAACCCTAGTTCATCTAGACTTTTAGGCTAAACGATTTGGAAATAGATAGGTTTCTTGGGTTTTATAAGGATTTACTCTCAAAAAATCATCTTCTCTTCTTTGTTGGTTAACCTAGTCTTCAAGAAAGATACTCCATTCACCCAATAACAAGGCACTAATCACACTTGGGAGCGTAAATTGTTGCATTGATAAATGTGAAAATTGAGGGATTGAAATTGATTAAGTTGGTTTTGGATTCTATATGCTTTAGGATCTCTTCTACTTCAAGGGAGTCTTCTTTTGTCAAGTAATTAGTCAATTGTAATAAAATTTAAGCGACAACCATTAGGGCTACAACAAAAACTCTTTCTCATACAATTTCTCTACTTTTCTACTGCTGAAATTTGTTTGTGAGTTGTGATACTTAATCTACTAATAAAGGGTTATTGTTTGTATAGTTTACTTGTTGATTTTAGTTGTTCGAATTTGATGTTGTAACAAAAGTTTGCTACAACCATAGGGCTGTCATAAAAATTGTTAATAACACTCTTTTACAACCCTCTTTTGTCATCAAAATCTTGGTTTAAGCATTGGAATTGTTTTTACTAGTTATAAGCCTTGTTGTCCAATATCATATGCTGATTTTGATGGTTTGATTTGAAACTATTATAATTCTATTGTTGCTGATATATCACTGTTATATGCTACAATTTTGGGACAACAAGACTTCTTGTTGTTTTCCCTCTTGTTCTAGGGCTTATTTAATCATATATTGTCTTGGTTTGGATTGTTTAACAATTTTTTTTGCAGGTACTATCAATTGGCAGTCTTTCCTTAACCTATATTCATCCTCCATTAAGCTTCAAGAAACTTTTATCATGACCTTCAACTCCTTGTTTTTTCCTATACAATCCCCCTAAGGTCACCCGAGAAGCCTCCCTAGTGTTGGATTTGTTTATCACTAAAATGAGGGGGGTATCTATTGAGGTGACAATGATAAGTGTCCTCAGTTGTGTCACACGTTTGTTGTTTGGGATGGGTTTTGTACTAAATACAAATTGTGCAATAATAGGTCATAAAATCAAGAGTTGCCCTAAGAGATGACTATAACACATTGGAGATCAATGCAAAGAGTGAATGATGAAACTCTTATCAAGACCATATTATCATGTGTAAGGTCGGGTGAATTATCAATGGAAGAAATGTCTAAAGAATTTGAGAAGTAAGTTTGTTGAGTTATTTGTTTTTTGTTTTGTAAATAAAAGAGGGACCTTATATTAAATCACAAGTTTACAGCTTTGCGACGCTTGGTAGCCACCTGTTCCTCCACAGGAGGGAAACCAGAACAAGTGGCTCCAAGCGGGATTGTGTCTATCATGTCTGAAAAATATTTTACAAAATTTGAGTAGAGAATTGCTAGTGTCTACAGGAACCCTTTTCCATCTATCTAACCTAGGGATGGCCTCATTCAGATCCGCCATTACTGAGATGATTGCACAACCAAAAAAGAGAGTGAAAACTATCTTATCACTATCTACTCTATATCTGTAATTGATAAAAAAAACTGGGACTTGGGGTGAGCTGCGTCATGCCATTAGAGAACCTGGATGTCCATGAGTGGTGTATGCTGGGGTGAATATTTGCTTGCAAGTTGGACAACGGGCTTGCACTGGAGCATCTGTGAATAACTCAAGCATCATGTCTAGTCGTTGATTGATAATCCCTTGGCCATGCACCTGTTCGTCCTGTCGTTGACGGATGTCGAAGAGGAGCTCAAGATGCTCCTCTGCTAGATGATAGGCAGAGTGCGAGCTCTCTTCTCCCTTGTCCATGCCTTTGTCTTCTGTTGCAGTTAAATCCTTTCCTGCATCTGTCAATTGCCAACTTGGAGGGATTTCCTCCTCCACGATGCAGCTCCCTTCCCCGTAGTAAGGCTCGCCTGGCTTGAGAACTAGGGGGGCAAGAACGCTGGTGGCAGTGGGGAGGCACACCTCTAAGAGTGTCAATGTCACGTTCACCGAGCTCGGGCCTGGATGAAAAGCTGGAGGTAGCGTCTCCTCTTTGATAGTGGTGAGGCTAGGGTGAGAAGGTGGAGGAGGTGCCTCTTCCTTCACATTGCGAATGCGATAATGCAGAGGCGACGGTGGAGAGTGTGCCAAGGAGGACGTGGTCTGCATTTTTGGAGTGCTCAAGGTTGTCTGAATGCTCTTGGTGGTGCTATGGGGACGACTGAAATGAGATATTAGATCTCGTTGAGAGACGGTGAGTCTGGTGGCCCGAGTGAGAGCGTTTGTTTTTCTGGCGCCCCGCCTGGGCTTCCCACGCTCTTGGGGCATGATGGGAGGAGCAGGGGGATAGAGGGGGTGAGAGGGGGCGGTGGGGGGATGCTGGTGGCGATTTGAGGCCAGGAGGACGCACAAGGTGCAAGCAATGAAGCCAGGAAGTTCGTGAGGGTTGAAGAGCTCTTTGTGGTGAGCATGCCAGGTGAAAAACAAGAAGAAATGCATGTCGGGGTTGCCTTTAACTTTGTGAGGAGCCTAAGATTCCTCTCCCTTCCCCATTGAAGGCTGACGATACTGATGCAAATATTTGGTACTGGAAACATGACTGGATCGCTCATCTGAGAGCTTCGTCAAGCGCATTGAATTAATTCTCCACATGGTGTATGCCATGGGGAATTAATATAGTGGGGGTGACGGTCTGGGATAATAACTCCCCCGGCTAGTTCGAGCCATCTGTCCCCCTCCTCGTTCTAAGTGGCACCCCATCCGGGTGTTGTTGAGTTATTTGTTATTGATGCTATGTTTATAATTTTTTTTTTTTCAATTTAACATATTAATGTTGTGAGTATTTTGTTATTGATATCATAATAACATTATTTATTCTATTTATCTAATCACAAGATTTATACGAGAATACAAGAGAAAATTATTATAATGTTGAAGGAAGAGAATTGACTTATTAT
Organism: Picea engelmannii; assembly: GCA_009831015.1. Classification (NCBI taxonomy): domain Eukaryota; kingdom Viridiplantae; phylum Streptophyta; class Pinopsida; order Pinales; family Pinaceae; genus Picea; species Picea engelmannii. The sequence goes on from ML813926.1 coordinate 138,182, forward strand.
ATTCATTTGCAGCTTATTTTATTCCTCTCTCTCTCTCTCTCACACACACACACACACACAAGCATAGTCTAAACATGCTATGATTTTGATATTTTATGATTAACTTTTTTCGACCATATTTTCCCAAAATCCAGCTATGAATTGCAAGAATCACATATTTCAATTGTTGAGATTGCACAAAAGAAGTGAAATAGGGGTTTTTGAGGGCATTAAATCCATTTTTGAAATAAAATAATCCAAATCTAACAATGAAAAAGTGTAATTCCAATGATTCTTCTGTAGTTGGATTTCAGTGAGATTACTAGAAAAAGTCAAAATCGTAGAACATTTAGACTCATTATATATATATATATATATATATATATATATATATATAAGGTGACTATGAAAACATTGCAAATCGTGTTCCTAAAAATGAGTCCTCCCTCATTATTGTGGATATTTCTCATAGTTACAATATCCAAAACATTGGTTATGATTGTGAGTCTTATACTTATGTTGATCTCTAAAACAATTTTAAGGATAAAAGTCAACCTCATAGGATATTTTCATGGAAATGGAGATACCCTCTATGTTTTTATAGAGAGGGTGTTCCTCTTTTTCTGACTCAAATGACTAACTTATATTATGGTTGTAGATAACAAAATTTTCATTTATCAAACATTAATGCCTGAGAGTGGATCAGGTAGCAGAATAAACAAAGATAAAATATTACATAGCAATTTAACAAAAGAAAAACAAGAGAGTTTGTCCATTCCACTGTAACTATTTCATGTACTACAACAAATAGAAGGTAAGTATTTGAAGCAAGACACAAAACATTGAGCAACATAAATGGTCCTTTCCAGAAAACTTTAAATTATTTATATCATTCATATCATAAGGATGTAAATGAGACACATACTTGAGATTTCACGCTTTAATAAAAGTCATAAATCACAAGTCATGAGCTCTAAAATAGCTCTTTGTGGAGTTTTGATAAAATAATACATACAAGTTCATTGTCCCAGATCAAATATAATGTGCGCAAATAAGCACTACATATTTGTGGTACTTAAACGAGAAAGTATTGAAATGTTTGTCCTTTTGGATTGGGATGAGGCTCAAGTGGACCAGATAATAAATAGAGGCAACATGGAAGACAAAAATGAGATAGTTAGGAATCGACTCCACACACAAATATTGGATGACAAGGTTGGATGATTACAAAATAAAAAAGAAGAAATACCAAGGGAAATGCTTCAAAAACCTATACTTACAAAAAATAGAAGTAGTGAATGGTGGATGGAAGATATCTTCTCATTTGATGATATTCCTTAAATAAGAACCTTGCATAGAAACCCTAATTGATGTAACCGTTTCTTGAATCTTGAAGATCACGATGGGCTAGTTCTTGCTTCCAACGCACCCTTGAGCCATTCTTCAATATATTCCCATAAC
>ML813926.1:153927-167195 GCA_009831015.1 Picea engelmannii
ATAACTGTTGGGGCCGACTTCTTATTCTGCCCTTTGTAATTGTCCGATGACCAATCTGCAAAAGGGGATTTGGTCCTTATACAATTATCGACATGATTAATCCACAATGGGGATTAATCCAATAACAATAATAATAATAATAACATGATTAATCCACAATGGGGATTTAATCCAATAATAAAAACAATAAGAATGCTCTTCGCATTTACATTATTTCAACACCTATGAGGTTGACTTTTATCCTTAAAATTGTTTTAGAGATCAACATAAGTATAAGACTCACAATCATAACCAATGTTTTGGATATTGTAACTATGAGAAATATCCACAATAATGAGGGAGGACTCATTTTTAGGAACAAGATTTGCAATGTTTTCATAGTCACCTTATATATATATATATATATATATATATATATATATATATATATATATATATATATATATATATATATAATGAGTCTAAATGTTCTACGATTTTGACTTTTTCTAGTAATCTCTCTTAAATCCAACTACAGAAGAATCATTGGAATTACACTTTTTCATTGTTAGATTTGCATTATTTTATTTCAAAAATGGATTTAATGCCCTCAAAAACCCCTATTGCACTTCTTTTGTGCAATCTCAACAATTGAAATATGTGATTCTTGCAATTCATAGCTGGATTTTGGGAAAATATGGTCAAAAAAAGTTAATCATAAAAGATCAAAATTGTAGCATGTTTAGACTATGCTTGTGTGTGTGTGTGTGTGTGTGAGAGAGAGAGAGAGAGAGAGAGAGGAATAAAATAAGCTACAAATGAATATAATAAGTCAATTCTCTTCCTTCAACATTATAATAATTTTCTCTTGTATTCTCATATAAATCTTGTGATTAGATAAATAGAATAAATAATGTTATTATGATATCAATAACAAAATACTCACAACATTAATATGTTAAACTGGAAAAAAAAAAATTATAAACATAGCATCAATAACAAATAACTCAACAACACCCGGATGGGGTGCCACTTAGAACGAGGAGGGGGACAGATGGCTCGAACTGGCCGGGGGAGTTATTATCCCAGACTGTCACCCCCACTGTATTAATTCCCCATGGCATACACCATGTGGAGAATTAATTCAGTGCGCCTGACGAAGCTCTCGGATGAGCGATCCAGTCAGGTTTCCAGTACCAGATATTTGCAACAGTCTCGTCGGCCTTCAATGGGGATGGGAGAGGCATCTTAGGCTCCTCAAAAAGTTAAAGGCAGCCCCAACATGCATTTCTTCTTGTTTTTCACCTGGCATTCTCACCACAGAGAGCTCTTCGGCCCTCACAAACTTCCTGGCTTCATTACTTGCACCTTGTGTGTCCTTCTAGCCTCAAATCGCCACCAACATCCCCCCACCACCCCCTCTCACCCCCTCCATCCCCCTGCTCCTCCCATCATGCCCCAAGAGCGTGGGAAGCCCAGGCGAGGCACCAAAAAAACAAACGCTCTCACTCGAGCCACCAGAGTCACCGTCTCTCAACGAGATCTAATAGCTCATTTCAGTCGTCCCCATAGCACCGCCAGGAGCATTCAGACAACCTTGTGCACTCTGAAAATGTAGACCACGTCCTCCTCGACGCACTCTCCATCGTCGCCTCTGCATTATCGCATTCGCAATGTGAAGGAAGAGGCACCTCCTCCACCTTCTCACCCTAGCCTCACCACTGTCAAAGAGGAGATGCTACCTTCAGCTTTGCATCCAGGCCCGAGCTCGGTGAACATGACATCGCCACTCTTAGAGGTGTGCCTCCCCACTGCCACCAGCGTTCTCGCCCCCCCAGTTCTCAAGCCAGGCGAGCCTTACTACGGGGAAGGGAGTTGCATCGTGGAGGAGGAAATCCCTCCAAGTTGGAAATTGACAGATGCAGGAAAGGATTTAACTGCAGCGGAAGACAAAGGCATGGACAAGGGAGAAGAGAGCTCGCACTCTGCCTATCATCTGACAGAGGAGCATCTTGAGCTCCTCTTCGACATCCATCAACGACAGGACGAACAGGTGCATGGCCAAGCGATTATCAATCAACGACTAGACATGATGCTTGAGGTATTCACAGATGCTCCAGCACAAGCCTACTGTCCAACTTGCAAGCAAATATTCACCCCGACATACACCACTCATGGACATCCAGGTTCTCCAATGGCCTGACGCAGCTCACCCCAAGTCCCAGTTTTTTGTCAATTACAGATATAGAGTAGATAGTGATAAGATAGTTTTCACTCTCTTTTTTGGTTGTGCAATCCTCTCAGTAATGGTGGCTCTGAATGAGGCCAGTCCTAGGTTAGATAGATGGAAAAGGGTTCCTATAGACACTAGCAATTATCTACTCAAATTTTGTAAAATATTTTTCAGACATGATAGACACAATCCCGCTTGGAGCCACTTGTTCTGGTTTCCCTCCTGTGGCGTAACAGGTGGCTACCAAGCGTTGCAAAGCTGTAAACTTGTGATTTAATATAAGGTCCCTCTTTTATTTACAAAAAAAAAACAAATAACTCAACAAACTTACTTCTCAAATTCTTTAGACATTTCTTCCATTGATAATTCACCCGACCTTACACATGATAATATGGTCTTGATAGGAGTTTCATCATTCACTCTTTGCATTGATCTCCAATGTGTTATAGTCATCTCTTAGGGCAACTCTTGATTTTATGACCTATTATTGCACAATTTGTATTTAGTACAAAGCCCAGCCCAAACAACAAACGTGTGACACAACTGGGGACACTTATCATTGTCACCTCAATAGATACCCCCCTCATTTTAGTGATAAACAAATCCAGCACTAGGGAGGCTTCTCGGGTGACCCTAGGGGGATTGTAACGGAAAAAACAAGGAGTTGAAGGTCACGATAAAAGTTTCTTGAATCTTAATGGAGGATGAATATAGGTCAAGGAAAGACTGCCAATTGATAGTACTTGCAAAAAAAAATGTTAAACAATCGAAACCAAGACAATATATGATGAAATAAGCCCTAGAACAAGAGGGAAAACAACAAGAAGTCTTGTTGTCCCAAAATTGTAGCATATAACAGTGATATATCAGCAACAATAGAATTATAATAGTTTCAAATCAAACCATCAAAATCAGCGTATGATATTGGACAACAAGGCTTATAACTAGTAAAAAATATTCCAATGCTTAAACCAAGATTTTGATGACAAAAGAGGGTTGTAAAAGAGTGTTATTAACAATTTTTATGACAGCCCTATGGTTGTAGCAAACTTTTGTTACAACATCAAATTTGAACAACTAAAATCAACAAGTAAACTATACAAACAATAACCCTTTATTAGTAGATTAAGTATCACAACTCACAAACAAATTTCAGCAGTAGAAAAGTAGAGAAATTGTATGAGAAAGAGTTTTTGTTGTAGCCCTAATGGTTGTAGCTTAAATTTTATTACAATGGACTAATTACTTGACAAAAGAAGATGCCCTTGAAGTAGAAGAGATCCTAAAGCATGTAGAATCCAAAGCCAACTTAATCAATTTCAATCCCTCAATTTTCACGTTTATCAATGCAACAATTTACGCTCCCAAGTGTGATTAGTGCCTTCTTATTGGGTGAATGGAGTATCTTTATTGAAGACTAGGTTAACCAACAAAGAAGAGAAGATGATTTTTTGAGAGTAAATCCTTATAAAACCCAAGAAACCTATCTCTTTCCAAATCATTTAGCCTAAAAGTCTAGATGAACTAGGGTTTAAAAATCTTCTAGAGGTGTAAACCTTCTTACTCCTTAGAGAAATGAACCCTAGCCAAGCCTTGCAACAAAGGTGTAAACCCTCTTACTCCTTGTGGAAATCCTTATAGCCCTTCAATAACAAAGAAGAATAAAATTTGGTGGAGGGTGTAAGGCTTTTTTCTCCTACTAGGGTCTAAAATATATTTCTTGAATTTAAACAAGCAAGATAACAAAATATTGCAGAAATTACTCACCAAATCTAGGAGATAGCATGCAAGAAACCCTAACTACCAAAAATAATCCAACGATTTGCCAAGAAACACCATCAACATAAATTGCTAGCCTTTAAAAATCTCCAAAAACAAGACTTTGCATCTTGTTATCGCACAAGTTGTAGGTTGGGCAAAGCCCAACCCAAACCACAATATGGCAACAACTAAGAGAACACCTATCCATTGTCACCTCGCATAGGTATTCTCGTCACTTTAGAGGTGAGGTGATCACCTCAAGGGTGAAATCCCGAGTGACCCTCAGGGGGAATGAGATGAAAAGTGGTACTTATGAATGGATTCCCCTATAGTTCAAATTGCTAAGTGGAAGATGGTTTTGATGGTGCATCTCGGAAGTGGTGTAAGGTTGCCAAGTCTTTGAGCACCTGCAGAAAGTGTTTATACATGCCTGAGACACAAGAAAATGCAATTGTACGATGTGTATGTTAGGTGGACAAGAAAGTTAATCTTGTTTTCCCTATTTGCGACAGTCAACAAAAATATATATCAACAATTAAATAGTTGTTAGAGTTGCTAAACAAATGCTAAAATTCTAACAAATGATGCAAGAGGTATGCTAGCTAAACACTAGTATAACTCAAGTAATAAAGCATAGACTTTAGCAACAATGTAAGGTTGTTATAGACAAATATTTTAGAGATGTATTCGTAGCCTTATGGCTGTAGAAATAAAATTGTTACAACAAAAAATTCTAACACCAAAACTTGCAAAGAATCCACCCAAAAGATGTGCTAGGGCTAGTAGATTATGCTGGCAAATTCTTAGCAAATTTTGATAGTTGAATTGTGAGTTATTTAGAGATTTGATTAGGGTTTGTTGCAGCCCTAATGGTTGTAGAATTAAACTTATTACAACAACAAATTTTTTGGCTAAAAGAGGATGCCCTTAGGGAACAAGAATTCTTATAACATGTGGAAAATAATCCAACTTGAATAAATCCAATATCTCTCAAAATCACGTTTACCAATGAAAACAATTTATTTCTCCAATGAAATAAAAGATTAGTGTCATGCCAAATGGGTTGTGGAGTCTTCTTGTATTAGTTTAGGACTACTAAATCTCAAAGGGTGTAATCCCTTTTACTCCCTTGAGATAGCAACTTTAACAAAGTAAAGTCTAGGAGAGTGTACACCCTTTTACTCCTCCTAGTAACCTTTGAAATAGCCTTTTCAACAAAAAATAATGATAAAAATTGGTGGAGGTTGTAAATATTTATACTCCTCCAAGTATCTAGCCAATAACAAGCATAGAACAAGAAAGAAAGCTAACAAAGTGAATATTTTCCTTACCAATTCCAAGAAATTCCTAGACAAAACCCTAGTTACCAAGCAATTTTCATCACCAAAGCAAAGAGAAAGAGCCTCCAAAAGTAGCGCACCACATCACTTCATTAGACAAGAGAAAACCATATCACAAGAGAGAGAGTGAATTTTCCCAAGACGGGCACAAATTTCAGCCAAGTATCCTCTCACAAGAGGGAGATTTATGATACAAATGATCTCTATTTATACAAAGTGTTCTAAACATAGTTTGTCCACAAAATTTAGGGTAAAAAAAAGATAAGGGGTCAACATCCTTTATCTTACCCCTTTACATAAAGTATGTGGCCAAAATAGAGTAAAATCCTAAAGTAAGATGTCACCCTTCTAGGGTGACATTTTGGCACTTTTGCAAGTCGTTGAAGTAGGAGATGGGTGAGCTAGGCCTCCAAAGGCCATGTGTCTTTGATCCAAGCCTATCCTCCACGATCCAAGGCTTCATTCCTTCAAAACATGCCAATTTTCCTAAACCACCACCAAACCCTAGCCCCGATGTGACATCAAGCCCTCAAATGTGACATTTTGTCCTCCTTAGGAAAATCATTTGGGTGGTAGGGACTAGGTTAGGTCCTCCATGATGTCTTCTAGGCCTCCAAAGGCATGTATTCGTCATCCGGCATGTGGGCCATGGTATCCAACCTATGGGCTTCAAGCTCCATGGAATCCCAAGCTAGGCTTGTTCTTCCAAAATTGTCCATCACCTGGGTCCTACAAAGACAAATGGATACGCCCTCTAAGGATCTCAAGTCAAATGCATCATGATGAGTAAATAAAATCAATAAAAGATCCATCTAAGCAAGTACATCCAAAACACCTCATCAAAATAACCAATTCTCAAATACCCTATGCAATTGCCAAGTTTAGGTATGGGAGGGTTGACGGGTAAATCATACCTCAAGTTAAGGGGTGTTTCCCAAGGGGACCTCCTTCTAAGTCATGTGGATGAGGTGTCATGGATGGGGGGGGGGGATGCTTTTGGGTATGGGGTTCATGACATACAAGAGGTTGTAGTATCTCATTTATGGGTGCCTTTGTAGAGGGTTTGTTGCACCTTTGTTTTTAATGCAACCTTTTTCCAAGCCCATTTATTGTCTTTTATTCTTTTAGGATGTTTCCAGGTTGAAGCCAAGGTGGGGATTATATCTAAGCATGAAAAATGTTCCCACCTTGACTCTTCCTTGGTCACATCATGTTTCCACAGTTTGAAAACATGTGTGGGGATTCTACCTAAGCAATAAAAATAGTTCCCACACATGGTACACCTTGGTTGGCATTTTGTTATATTTATTTTTCATGGGTCCCATTAGTTTCTTATGAGAGACATTTCATTGTCCTCAGGGGGCGAGCATCTAGAAGGTTAATGATTGGATTTTATTGTTTTCCAACTACAAGCCTCTGGTCCTTTAGCCCCTTCTTCCCATGAAATGAAGAACAACCCCTTCTTGGGTCAGTACACCTGAAAATCCCAAAAGGTGAGGAGATGAGGGGATGAAGTGTGAAAAGTGACAAGTATGCTCGAGAATGGCATGATGACTCCTCAAAAGGACCTCCCAGTAGTAGAACTATCCCTAAGGGTGACCCACTTACTAGGGCGCAATGTCAACCACCAAATTGAAACAGGGAAAAGAGCATAATGTCCAAGCAAACATCACATAATCAAAAGAAGCAATAGATGCAACAAACTCAAATGCATGAAATATTGAAATGATACACATTATAATACCTAACTTGTACCTCATGGAGCAAGACCCAATGTCTTTCAAAGGCCAAATGATGTGGTGGATATCGTCGTGATGATCTTGGAGCTGTGGTGGTGAGGTGGGTCTCTATCTGTGCAAGTAGACACTGTTGGTCAAGTTGTCTCTCGGTACTCCATGTCTGCAACCTGAGGGTCTCGAGACATCATATCCTTAGTTATTCCTAGGAGTTGGGGATAACATCTAGCTCCTACCTGGGGCAATGTGCTCGACGTAGAGTGCATGAGAACCACAACATCTCTTGGTGGACATGTGCCTACATTGAAACATAACACTGTAAAATATAGGGTGGTTCTATCACCCTTTGTCCATATGATCAAAAACAAAAAATGACAACTAATCTATAAAATAAAAATTTTAGCATTTTTCATATATATTATGTAAATCAATAATTCAAGTAGAACAAAATGAAAAACCAAAAATGAAATGAAACTAAACTACCATGAGAAATCAATATGAAATATACAGGAAATGAAAATGACCTACCTACTTACCTGGTGCCCTAGGGCCTTGAAGATTAGGTCCTAAAATATCAGGTGAAGTCAACCAGTGCAACCAACTGATCATCTCATCAAAGCATCTCCCCTTGTGCTTAATTATGTAATACAACAAATATAAGTCAAGCACGTAATGATCATGAGCATAAATAGACATATAATCAATGATGAAATGAAACTCATGGAGATGAGTGGGAGGGAGGAAATCCTACTAGAAAGAAAATCCACAAGCCCGATCGATCCATCTCTGAACGAGACTATCGTATGTAGATGATGGCTCATCTTCATGACTGAAATTGACCATCTCCTTGTCTTCATGTGTAGCAAGAACAAAATTCAGGGCAGCTTCAAGTGGGTCTTCAACATGATGTGTTTCGTGGAAGTCTTCTTATCACTGAAACCACATTTCTTTGCAAGGGTTTGTTCTTCATCTTCGCTTGAAATGTCATTTCCCCCTGAATGCTGAGAGGAGGTAAAGGATCCCAAGAAAACCTGTTGATTTCCCAAACAAGGGGAAATGGGGTAAGACACAACCTCATGTCTAAAGAAAAAATCCTCCCTCGGACTTAGAAAACATCGCTTCTTTTTTTTCAAATCCCCACCAAAAGTCTCAATATGAAAGTATTTTTCCTTCGTAGTGAGGACCTCGGAGTGCCTTGGTATGGCCACGACCTGGTGTGTATCAAAATATGGTCACAATGGCTGAAAATACTCATAGAACAAATCTACCTCTCCAAAAGGTCAATGGATGACCGAAGATAACCCTAAGTATGTTGTGACAACTCATCCTCTAAGGGGAAGGACAAATCTATAACCATATCATCACTAAGCTTCCAAACATCTAAATCATACATGTATGAAGACCAGTCCTCTGACGATGACAACTCAACCCATTTTTCTTGAGAGATACCCTCAATGTTGTAAATGGGGTCTCTATCAAAAATGAAATGACCAAAATCCCATCTACATCTACCAACCTGTATGAAATCATCAATGTGTAGATCAACCATGTCGGAGAGGTTCTACACAAGATCATTTTCATCATCAAGGCTAATCGTTTATTCGTCTTCATGTGTAGGAGGAAGACAATTTTGAATGACCTCACCCTCGTCAAGTGGGAGAAAATATAACGATGTCTCAACATGTTGTTCATCGGCAAGATTCTTCTTTATCTTTATGGACATGCCCCTACATCACCTCTTCATCATGAAGGACTTGATCCTTAGTGCGAGATGATTTGTTTGTGTTTTCCAAAAATGATATGTTGCATCCAAGGGTTCCTCTAATACTTCTCCACTTCCAAAGTCATGGAATAAAGTGTCATCAAGATCTTCAAAAGGATTACAACTTATCATGTTCTCTTCTTGATGTGTAGGAGGAACAAAGGCATAGATGTCTTCATCAAATTGAAGGGCATATACAAGCACTTCATCTTCATTGAATGTCTCATCTAGATCTCGAGCATGACAATCTTCATCTTCAACTTTCCATCCCTCATTTATTGTCTCATCATCCACGGGAAAACCTTCTCTACAAAGGGTGTCTTTGAGATCTTGGAAGGTATCTTACAGATTCTGAGTAGCTGGCCAGTAATGCCCGAGAAATTCTTCAATGATCTTTGTGGAAGATGGGATGCTTTTCAAATCACATGAGTGTGCAAGCCAACTCCTTTGACTTGATTTCGGAGAAGATACAAAAAAATTTATCAGCACATATTCATGTAGCACGTTCAAGCTTGAAGCATACTTCATATACTTCATGACATGAGTGGTTGCTAGGGCTGGATCACCATTAAATTTAAGGAAACTTTCCCTCCACTCTGGGGAGAAATGATTTGAATATCTAGAGATATTCTAAATATCCAAATAAGGATACACTTTATGGAAATCCCATGGTAACTCTTGTGAGGCCATGGTTCCATTATTTAGGGTAATACCTCAATGGAGTTGCCAGATGAGCTCAAGGCTCATCAAAGGATGGAAAAGGTAATTAGGGAAAGGTGGGTTATGGGAAGGTGGAGTCGCCAGATGAGCCTCAAGAAGAGTTCATCACGGGTGGAAAGGGAACATCCTTCAAGTGGAGTTTCCAGGCAAGATAGGGGTAAAGGATTTGGGATAGCTTGCCAAAGTGTTGTTAGGGCACGAAAGAGGATTCAAAATCCTCCCCGACAACGATGCCAAAATTTTATCGCACAAGTTGCAGGTTGGGAAAATCCTGACCCAAACCACAATATGGCGACAACTAAGAGAATGCCTATCCATTGTCACCTCATATAGGTATTCCCATCACATTAGAGATGAGGTGATCACCTCAAGGGGGGAATATCAGGTGACCCTAGGGGGAAATGAGACGACAAGTAGTACTTATGAATGGATTCCCCTATAGGTCAAGTTTATAAGTGGAATATGGATTTGATGGCACATCTCGAAATTGGTGTAAGGTTGCTAAGTCTTTGAACACCTACAGAAAGTGTTTATGCCTTCCCGAGATACAAGAAAAACCAATTATACGAGGTGTATGTTAGGTGGACAAGCAAGTTAAGCTTGATGTCCCTATTTGCAGCAGTCAACAAAAATATATATCAACAAGTAAATAGTTGTTAAATCTTCTAAAAAAATGCTAAAATTCTAACAAATGATGCAAGAGGTAAGCTATCTAAACACTAGTATAACTCAAGTAATAAAGCATAGAATTTAGCATCAATGTAAGGTTTTTATATACAAGTATTGCAGAGATGTATTTGAATTCTTATGTCTGTAGAAAACAAGTTGTTACAACATAAAATTCAGCCACCAAAACTTTCAAAGAATCCACCCAAAAGATGTGTTAGGGCTAGTAGATTATGCTAGCAAATTCTTAGCAAATTTTGACGATTGAGTTGTGAGTTATTTAGAGATTTGTTTAGGGTTTGTTGCATCCTTAATGGTTGTAGAATTAAAATTATTACAACAGAAAAATTCTTGGCTAAAAGAGGACGCCCTTAGGGCACAAGAATGTTTAGAACATGTGGAAATTAATCCAACTTGAACAAATCCAATATCTCTCAAAACCACGTTTACCAATGCAAACAATTTATTTCTCCAATGCAATAAAATATCAGTACCTTGCCAAATGGGTTGTGGAGTCTTCTTGTATTAGGTTAGGGCTACTAAATCTCAAGGGGTGCAATCCCTTTTACTGTAATGTTCCCCTCTCCTTGACAAGAACATTAGAGGACTCACTAGTCTAGTCACCCCTCTAGACTATAGTCTCATGGGTAAAAGGGGTTAGGAGGCACAAAAGTGTCACTGAAGAACTTAATGTTATATTATTAAAGTGAGTTTGATAAATAAGAAAAAAGGGATATTTGACTTGAGGAGAAAATAAAGTAATAATCTTAGAAAAAACAATAAAGTAACTCAACTGAAAATTAGAAGATGGAGGTGTTATCGCACAAGTTTTAGGTTGGGAAAATCCCGAACCAACCACCAAATGGAGACAACTAAGAGAGCACCTACCCATTGTCACCTTAGGTAGGTGTTCCCATCACTTTCGAGGTGAGGTGGTCACCTCAAGGGGGGAATCTCGGTGACCCTAGGGGGAAATGAGGTGGAAAGTGTGATGTATGAATTAATTCCCCTATAGGTCAGGTTGCTAGATGGAAAAGGGAGCGTGATGATGAGTCTTGAGGGTTTCTTGAGGTTGCCAAAGTCTTGAGTGACCTGTAAAGAGATACTACCTACCCAAGACACAAGGAAAATAGAGTATACCATGCAATATATCAATTGGACAAGAAAGTTAATCTTTTTGTCCCTAATATAAGTAGTTAATAATAGTATATATCAGCAATTAAATGGCAGAATAATTTGCTAAACAAGTGCTAGAAATCGAGTAAAAGGTGTGATAGATAAAATAGCTAAACACTAGTGAAACTCAAGATTCAAAGACCAAGATACTACCATAAAAGGTAAGGTTGTTGTAAACACTTTCTGTAGCAATATAAATCATCCTTATGGATGTAACAAACAATTTATTACAGCACGATATTCAACCGTCAAAACTTGCAAAAAATACACCAAAAGATGTGTTATGATTACTAGGTTATATGGGAAAAATCTTAGCAATTTTCAGTGGTTGAGTTAAGAGTTATTTAAGAACGTTTGATTAGGGTTTATGCAGCCCTAATGGTTGTAGATAAAAGTTTTTAACACAAAACAATACCCCTTTTAGAGGGTACTCCCTAGTGTCTTAATGGTTCTCTAAGCACAAGGAACAAAACTTAGATTGCAAAAAGTAAATATGGAAAATATTCATGTTTTCCAATGCACTATTTTATTCCTCTCATGCAAAATATTCAGATTAGTGCCTTTAAAATTGGGTGAATGGGGTCTTTAAAACACAAGTTATATCAACAAAAACCCTAGGGATGTAAATCCTCTTATTCCCTATGGTATGCCAACCAACTTAGGGTAAATCTAGGAGGGTATACACACTCGTATTCCTCCTAGCAACCCTTGCTTAAGAAAGACTTATAACCTTAACAATAAGATGAAGAAATGATAGAGGGTGTATCCAAAATAATCCTCCCTAGGGTTTGCACCAACAATAACCAAAATAATCAAGAAATAAATAGCATGTGCAGATTGTTTCCTTACCCAATCCAAAAGATGAGATGTTAAACCCTAGTTCACCATGTAAAATCCATCCAAGAGCCAAAAGAGAAAGTATTTATGGGGTGCGCATCACTCATCCTCATCCATTCACCAAGATTCATTCACCAAAAGACATTTCACAAGAGATAAACACCATAATCACCAAGAGTAGCGAAATTTTTAGCCAAATAATTCTCACAATGTGAGAGTTATGTTATGAAATGAGATTCACATGATCTCTATTTATACAAAAAAAACTTAAAACATAGTTTGTACACTTAGAAAGGGAAAAACATAAGATAAGGGGTCAACAACCCTTATCTTACCCCTTGCATCAAATAAGAATATTTAATTTTCACTTTAACACAATAGAAACCCTAATAAAAACATGATGTCACCCCTTTAGGGGATGTTTTGACACCTTGAACAAGTTGTTGGAGAAGAGAATGGAGTTCATTAGGGATCCTTGAGCCTCCTCATCATGTGTTGGGGTCAATCCATTCCTTCTCTGGTCAAAAAAATGCCAAGTGTCAATGCACAATAACTCCATCACCATCAAACCCCGTCAAGCATGACGACAACCCTCAATAGATGACGTTTTTCCTCTCCTAGGCAAGTCATTAGGGTACTAGGGAATGGATAAGATCCTCCATGATTCCATGTAAGCCTCCAAAGGCATGTCTCTGTGATCCAGTGTGCGGGCCTACAACATCCAACCTGTGAGCTCCTTGCCCCATGGAAGCCCAAGCTAGGCTTGTTCTCCCAAAACTAGCTACCAAGAAAGTGTTGATGATTACAGCTATGCGAGACATTCTCTGGCTTACAAACCTGTGAGATGTGGATCATTGCATCCATGTGAATATATTCTCCAACTTACAAACCTGAGAGAAATACCCTTGCATTTCGGCCTTCTTTTCTTCACCTTCCCTCAGAATTTCGGCTTAGATATCCTTGGTTACCTCAGACACCTATAGATATTCAATATTCTCAAGTTTGATTAAAATGAGAGAGCCTTGCCTCTTATTTATACTCTCCAAGTAGCTTCCTTA
>ML813926.1:211028-227014 GCA_009831015.1 Picea engelmannii
CCAAATCTTCTTGAATATCCCCTTTGTGTATGGCTCTCAAAGTAGTTATTGTTTCTGTTGTTAGCTCTGCAATTTATAGCTTTATGTCCAAAATTATTACATGCATAACATAAACCAAAAAATATGGTTTCATACCTGGTAATTGAAGATCTTATGAAAGGAGGTGCTCTTATGAATCCTTCTTCTTCTTGAGGCCTGTCTATCTATTGTTGATTCTAAAATATGAATCTTCTCGGTGGAGGAGTGTCCCTGTAATCTTCCTTATTTATCTTTTTATCCCCTTTGATTGTTTCTGCATAACTTTTTGGATTGTTTCTTTCTTTGTTGTTTTGGAGATTGATCCCTTTTCTGTTTGATTGTATCCAAGTCCGGACTTGTCAAGATAAGATTTTTTACTGTTGATAATGTCATCCAGAACTTTTGAGCTATTCTGCATATTTTTCTTTTGAATATCATTTCTTAGTGTGACAATATCTGCTTTTAGGTTTCCAATGATCATGTCCTTTCCTTCTAGCTATTCTTCGAGTGCTTCCTCAATTCTTTTATCTTCTTCTATTTGAACCTTCAATTTTGTGATCATTTGTTCTAGTTCTTGAGTGTCTTTTGTCTTATCTAGTTCTGCTTGTAGTTTCTTGTTTTTCTTATTTTCTCTTCTGATAACTTCTGTTGTTCCTGAGTCTGTACTTAAGGCTTAAAGTACAGTGTCAAGGCATCCGAAAGTATGTTAAAGATTTGATAAAAGGATTTCGCTAACCTTCGGTATAGGAAACTAATGAGGGTTTCTACGTTCTCGTTGCCTAGCTTCCAACTGTTCCTGGGTAGTAATATCTTGTTCAATGGCTGCCCATGAACGCTCAAGTTCTTCCCGGGTGTTAGCTGTTTTAAGAATTGTGTCAAAAATATTTAAAGCGATGTGAGTTTGATTAGATAGTTCGGGTTCGATATTGGGTTGATTTGCAGCAGGGACAGTCATTGAGGAATAGTACCAGTATGGAAATAATTTAAAGAGAGGTTTCAATGCTGTTTCAATTTTGGTATAAATAAAGAGAGATTTTTACTTAAGGAACAAAATAGGAATGAAAACTGAAGGCCCTTTCCCGTAACTGTATTATTTTTAATAAAAAGATGTGGGGTGAGAGAAAAACATTTAGCTGTAGACACGTAAGGTTCCTGTTAATAGAAAACTCACACATACACAGAAGAAGAAATTAGTATAGAAATAATTGACATAGTGTAAATAAATATATAATTCTGTAAATGCAAATTGGTCTTACACCCACTGATAGATGGTGCAGAGGAAAGACAATAACCAATTACAGAATGATGAAATCCCTTCGCTATAGTAGTGGTCGTACTAAAGTATAGCGATTCACATCAATTATGAAAAGTGAGATGAAATGAAACATGAAACATAAATGAACAAACTTGTAATACAGTCGTGACGGAATCGGGAATCTTCAAACTTGCTTGTATTAACTTCTCGAATGAAAAAAAATCTATTACAATCAGTACAAAAAAGGTCCAGCCTCTTCATTCTCTTTTTGTGGTATATTTATACAACTTGGCAGATCAGTTTAGAAACTCAATTGTTTCTCAAATTCAGTTACAACCAAAAAGAGCAAAATCACTCTCTTTTCTCCTACTCTATTTTCAAATGGCGCCAGGTGCTTGTCTTTGCACGACTTCGGTGCACATGATACATTTTTCCACAAATTGGGACACGAGCTGTGAAGGTTCTGCTTGACAGCTGGCCTCGGCGAAATAGCACTCTCGAGCTAACTGCGGCAGCTTATCTCCCATTTGTGCATCAACGATGTCAAGGGCACTTAGTTGTGCAATAGGTTGAATTAAGTGTTTGTCAACTTGAGCCATGTCCACCCTGCCCATCTTGGAGATATCCGTCGAATCTCTCTCATTCTTCTCTTTCAGGTCGAGGGAAATCTGCTCTACATTCATTTGCCTTAACGTTTTTGAATCACCTCCACTCTCCATACCTAGCAGCTCACCATCAATAGTATTGAAGGCTTCTTCTAATGAATTTGTTACTTTTTGGGCATGTTCCTTGCTTAAGGTAATATTATGTTCCCAATATTTTAACAGAATGTTACCTCTAGTTTGTTCAGCAATGGTGAGCCCGGGAGAACCTGTAGAAAATCTATTGTTAGTAGCTATCACCGCCTCTTGAAAGGACACCCGAGCAGCTTTGGCTTTCCTTTCTCTGACGGTCAGATTCTCGGAAATCTGATGCATCAACAGGCAATCTTCTCGAATCACTCCCACTTTGTCCAGCAGATTCTGCTGTACAGAAGAGATCCTGCTCTGAATATCGATCGCTCAGGATTTAAACCCCTCTACGTCGATCACCCTTCTTTCAACGACCTCTAACTGATCCTGTAGCTCTGTGATCATATTTCTCTACTGACCAGCCTGCACCCGACCGTCTCGGATCACTGAATGTGCTTGCTCCAGCTTGACTTTGAGCGTTTCTATCTCATTTTTATCAGCCAATCTAGCCTGTTCCATCTCTATGTTGGCCTAGCCCTTGGCATTTTCTGTGGCTGTAGCCAACCTGGCCTCGAGGGTCCTGATGAGGCGATTTTTTCTTTTTAATTGGTGATTCATCTGCCCAACTGAGAATTGATTCGCCGAAGCATAGGCCCCCAGTGTTCCAGCGATTTCAGTAGCAAGCTGGTCACTTTTCTTGTTCTTTCCATCTGTCATGATTTTGTATTTTTTAACAGTGGACTCTCCCTCTTGATAAAATTCTCGCTTCACTACAGCTTTTCTCTTTTTGTCAAAAAAGAACTCATTAGGAGGGAGTTCTTATGCCCTTATAGGCCTCAGTTCTTCACCAAATATCCATCCCTCGCTAACCTCTCCCTGTGTCGACTGCAAGGGTGTGACCAAGGTGATGGGTTTTCCTATTTGCTTTGTCGATTCTTTTGGAGTATCGATAGGGTTATGTTCTTTTGGAGTGTTTGGAGTTTCTTTTTCAGTCTCTGATATCTGCTTTCTCGGTGGGTCTGGAGTTTTTCTTTCAGCCTCCGAACTTTGTTTGCTTGGAGGGTCTGGAGTTTTTTCTTCAGCCTTTGAACTATGTTTGCTTGGAGGGTCTGGAGTCTTCTCTTTTGTTTCGGGATTACTCGTTTTCTCTTCTTCCTGTTGTTTTCCAGGGATAGACATTTGATCCTCAGAACCTTCAACATCCTTCTTTTTATCCTCGGAAATACCCAAATCTCCCAACACAATGGGAAGGCTTCTTCGTCTATGCTCCTAGAATCTTAACACAGCTGCTGTGTCTTCGGGTGCTAGCGATTGGATCCGGGCTAACACCTCTTCATAAGATCTCGCTCCTCGGAAAATGTCGTCCGAGGGGGAATTCTCATGTCTGAATCTCTTAAGCCCAACGTGAGCCAGATGATTGCTCACAATTTTCTGTGGATCATGTTTTTTAATCTCAATGGAGGCCAACTTTAGGTTCTCCAGGGCAGCAGCCTCGGCTTTGGCATGCCTGAAATCTAATAAAGAATATGAATTCATTCGAATGGGAAAAGAAGGCCATACCTTCTTTGAATATCCCTTGAGTTCCTTGCTTACGCCCCCGATTACTGTTTGCCATGCAACCTCTCGACAAGATAGCTTATCGGGAATGAACAAAGGTAGTGCATGAGGGGGAACAGAAGCCCCAAAAACTCTGATGTATGAGAACTCTACTTCTACATACCAATCTGCGATGGCAATCAGACCTGTTGAAACGCTATCCGATATGCAAGGTGGCGGGTGACCAAAAATAGTGATGTGCAGGGGCACCATCACCCAATTGAAAATCTCATATGGGAACTTTCCTGCTTTATTTTCCCATAATTTATCATGGTATTCGTGCACTGGTTTTTCTTGGGTTGGATTCCAAGCCCAACTCATCAAGGGGAAAGGCGTCATGGAACATATCACATCCATGATATATGCCGACATGTAAAACGCTGACGGTTTCCCATTTGCCTTTTGCTCTCGATACTCTATGACCCTGTTGGCCAAGCTGTATGAGAGCATCTTTGCCCAATTGAATGAGAAACCTTCAGCGACCCGAAAAATGAGAGTCACCCAAGAGATATAGAAATGTGAGGTGTCTTCTCGCCCGAACAGTCGACATGTCATCATGGCCACATACTTATACTATGGCTCCAAAGAAGAAATATAATAGATGCCCTGCTCATTTGCCCTGAATTTCGCGGCCCGCGAAACCCAGTCTTTGATCAAACCAGGCATGGTTTTGTCATATTGAATGCACTCTTTTTCCTTGAATTCTTCCAAGAAATCTGCACCATATGTATATTCAGATGTGGAAGGCAGCTTATACATGCTTTGTAAATGCTCGGGCCGGAAAGTTCCGATAGTCACTCGTTGACTGTTCATAATTGTTCTGGTGGGCAGGTCTACGTGATCCAAAGCCCAGCGGATCATGTCATAGTAAGGAAGCAACCGGGGCCTGGTTGCTATTCTGTGCATCCCGGACTGGACGACTATCTTATACTTGGTGTGTAAATCGTCTCTTTCGTTGTCATCAGAATCGTCTGAGTAATCAACTAACTCTGCCTGTAGAACATTGGACACATGCGACCAGTCGGGAATTGATTCGATACTTCGGGGTGAAGTATTGGAGACATTGTCTGAGCCCTGACTTGTAACTTCGACATTTGCCTTTGTCTCTTTCCGCGGAGCCATGACTGAAGCTTGCGTTTTCGCTCTTCTGCGATAAACCTGCGTATACATACAGAAGTTAATTCACTTGGAGAAAGGTGAGCTCTGTGCGCTTATGAAAAATGTTTGGAATAAAATGAAACTCTCGTATATATTTGAAAGCTCTGTACTATTCGAAATAAGTCTGTCAAATCGCAATTAGAAACAAATTTATTGCGTAAATCCGATTTTATTTACTCACGGATTCACCCTAATTCTTCATTAATGTCATCAATGTTTGGCGCCTTGACAGGCAGTCGGGGTATGGAGATCAAGTAGCTACCTCGTGAAAAGCGCAAACCTCGATGCGCGGGACGTATCTCATTTTATTTTAAAATATTCGAAATTAGCAACGTTAAAAATTTTCTCGCTCTTCGCTGCATCGGGGATTTCCTCTTAACATTTTAAGTTTTCAACTCGCGAGACTGCGAGTATCGATTTTGGTTTAAAAGATAATCGTGGTTTAAGGCATGATTAATTTCCTAATCATTTTACTCGCCGTATCGCAACTCGGAACTTCGAAAATAAAATTTTGGGAGAATAGTATGCCGAGTCACGAAACTGCGAGATAGCGATAATTAAGACTTGATTAGGATTAAGAAAACTTGGATTAGGTGATTAATTAATCATACTATAATCACATCGCGGTTTCGTGAGTTGGAGTTTTAGACATCATGATTTTCAAAAAGATAGCGCCGAGGGACGAAGCGCCGAGACCCATTTTAACTATGATTAACTTTTTTCTTTTAGTTTTTTACCAGGGTTAACCCACAAGTACCTCGTGTCCTTGGCTCTCTGGATTGTAAGGAAAAACATTTAAGTTTGACGAATGCCGAGGCGTGAAACCCCGACGACGTCTAATCATTGAGTTAAAAAACTTTACTCTGATTACTGTCTAGAGTGCAAAATTAACATGAGTTCGTCGTTTCGCGACTCGGGACGTGAGAACTCAAGGCTTAAAGTGTCTGAACTGCGAGACCCCGAAATAAAACCAAAAGAGCGAACACTCTTGCGAAAATGGATCCGTTTTGAAAGTGGAAAAGCATTGCTATCCCGGCGACAAGATTTCAGAGTTTTAAGATCCCGGAAGGAAAAAGAAAATCCACTTTAGTTTTCAAGTATCAAAAATTGAAAATTGCAAGGTAAAAACAAAGGCGGCTCCAACATAGGCTCCAACTAGGGATCCCGCCTTCCTGTGAGGCGGGAAGAACAGTAGACCAGGTGCCACTATTGGGTAAATGGAGTCACGAGCCAAAGTCAACAGAAAAATTCAAGGAACAAGATAGAAGGGAGGGAAAACTTCGTTTTATACTTCAAGGAGCTTTTTCGAACTCAGATGCTTTTTCCAAACACGGCTGAAGTCATTTTCACAACTTTCCCTTTCTCGCTACTAACTTCGGGGACACTTTAAGACAGTCGAAACGACCCTAGGATATTTAACAGATCTTCTGATTCTCAGCTTGCATCAAAAGAATGATATTATATAATTTTAAATAGGGAAGTCCCGTCGGAATTTGGGGAAATGATCAGGCTTTCAGAAAGCATTGGTTACCGGAGTAGATTGATATTTATGTATAACAGCCTTACAGATCTCCCAGACATTGCTTCACTGCCAGCGAGCCTGTTTAGTACCCCGGTGAAGTTGTCTGACCCCTTATTACTGAATTTCTTTTCACCACTTCGGAAAATATTTATGCGTTTAAACGCTAAGACGAGGGCAATCATTTCTGAATTTCCTTTCATCGTCTTCTTGGACTAGGTGGGGGCAATCATTTCTGAATTTCCTTTCACCACCTATCTTATAATTTACTTTTAAAACACGAAGATGGGAGCAATCATTTTATATCAGGGCTGAGATCTATGTAATATTTTGTATCAGAGGTCTGTCAACTCATTTTGATTACTCGGTATCAATCTTCCTTTGACCTTCACAAGACCTTCGTTCTTAGGGAGACAGGGGAAAATAATACGATTTTAAAGGGCATCACGTTCAAGCAAGCTTTGATTTTTTTGACACTGTTGAAAAACCTAGGAAAGTTAGGATCGCTATAAACGTTCCTCGGTATTAGCAGAAGATCAAGTAGTTGTGAAGACCATCTTTCTTATTAAGATCTGTTTCAAAATTCCTGAGGTTTAAAATGAAAAAATTTTACTCCTTCACGAGGACTTGAGAGGATAGTGACTCGCTAAAAGTTAGGCCCAGAGATAGACAGAAAACAAGGCAGCAATTCAATGGCTAAATATACAACAGGTCACCATAGTTCGGGACTGGCTTTCGGAGATATTTAGGAACAAATATTATGACTGACTGTTTTTAGGTTTAATGTATTCATTCAAATTATTTTATTCGAGGATTGTGAAGCCAAAAATAATCCTGTTATCTAACCTTTTATATGGCAATTTGAAAAAATGTTACCTTAGTTCGTTTAAACAGCCTCTCATGACCGGTGTATTAAGAAAGCTCACCTTTACCTTTTCTTTTCATTTTCTTGGTGCACTATGAAACTGATTTTTGGGTATCACCTGTCTTATGTCGTTCCATTTCTAACACTGATCTGCAAATTACTTTTCCTGTTAATTTCGTCTGCCGCTGGAATTCTGAAAAAGCAAAAACAATCTTATTAGAAATGTGTTGAGAGTTTAGGGATAAAAAACCAAAAATTAAAACAAATGTGCAAATGAAAATATTTGTATGTACAACTCACTCATACTGAATTTTATTTATTTACAAAATTTAATTTTTTTTATTTTTATTTTTTTTACGACTGTTACGTCATGTAGTGCTTTAGATACCGCCCGTTGACAGGGGCGCTGAGAACTTCTCCATCAATATTTTCCAGAAGAAAGGATTTTTTTCCTTCTGGAGCCGAGACCCTGAATGGTCCATACCAAAGGTGATCAAATTTGCCATGCTTCGCAGCTTCTTCCCTTCTCGTATCCCATCTTAACACTAAGTCACCTGGGAGGAATTCTCTGTCTTTTGCCTTGAGGTCGAACAATGATTTCATATTGTCCTGGTATTTCTGCATCTTCTCGTCAACCTCCACCCTGTGTTGTTGAACCTCGATCAGCTGGTTAATTCTCCTGGTTACATGATTGGGTTCTTCATTTTAATCATGCCATAATTTCATTACTGGCAACGCTAAGTTTATAGGCAGAACTGCTTCGGTCCCATAGACCATCTGAAACGATGAAATGCCGATAGACCTTTTAGTGCTGATGTGGTTTGCCCACAACGCATACTTCAAATGCACATGCGAGGACCTTTTGTTTTCATCCAGTACTTTTTTGATTACGTTTACCAGGCTCTTGTTAGATGATTCGGCCAACCCGTTTCCCTGGGGGTAATAAGCAGTGGAATGGCCGAGAACGATATTGTACTTTTGATAGAAATTGATCATAGCCATGGACTTGAATGCCTGGGCGTTGTCGGTAACAATCTTTCGGGGACACCCGAATCTTGACAAGATGTTATCTTCCAAGAAGTCAATCACCACCGAGTCTGTTGCCCTTTTGGTTGGAATGGCTTCCACCCACTTTGTAAAATAATCTGTGGCTGTTAAGATCCACTTATGCTGAGCACTGGAATGGGGATTAATTTCCCCTATAAAGTCTAAAGCCCATTGTTGGAATGGTGCTTCGGTTTTGACTGGAACAAGTGGCAGTGCAAGGAGTTTCTACTTACCAGCGAATATTTGACACGAGTAACAGGCACGCACTATGGAATTGACGTCCGAAAATAATTTCGGCCAATAGTATCCGACCCTCAGGATCTTGTAGGCTGTGGCTCTCCATGCATGGTGTCCTCCACAGATTCCTTCATGAAATTCTTCGATGACCCGTGGAGTTTCAGACTCAACCAGACATACTAGTAAGAACCCGAGTGGATCCTTCCAGTATAGTTGATTTTCGGAGATGCAATATTTTACAGCGTGGAGTTTTAAAGTTCTGCATTTGGCTGGTGATAGTCCATCTGGACATTTCAGATTTAACAAATAGAAAACTATGTCTTTATACCAGCCTGACGACATGAATTTTTCTTCAACCTTGCTTGGATGTGTTTGGTCATTCGGCTCTTGCAAATGTGTGTCTCTGTCTTCCCCTTGGAGGCAATTGATATCAACTGCTCTAAGGTTCGACTCAGCCATGAGTTTGGCCAGACCCTGCCCCTTTATCAATTTAGTAGGCTTGACTTCCAGATCAAATTCTTGTATTTTAGTGAGCCATTGCCCTCGTTTTCCATCGCTATCTGGCTGTACCAATATATCTTTCACAGCACTGGTTGGTACGTACGCGATAATTTTTGAATGCAGGACGTAGGTTCTGAATTCTTTTAGCGCTTTCACCATTGCGTACGCCTGTTTTTCTATTATATCATATTTTAGTTCGGCGTCTCTAAGGCTCTTGCTAAAAAACGCGATCGGTCGTTGAAAGCCTTCATCATCCTTTTGCAGCAATACCGCGGCGATAGTATGTTCAGAAGCGAATGAGAAGATAAGGAAATCTTTCAAGTAATCTGGGCTTGCTAACACCGGTGCTTCGTTGATGACCTTTTTAATGTGTGCAAACGATGCTTTAGCCTCGGTCGTCCAACTTACTCTGCTATCCTTCTTCAGCATTCCTGTGATCAACTTTACAATCTCAGCAAAATTGGGGATAAACCTCCGTAAAAAAATTATTGTACCTAAGAAAGATTGAATTTCTTTTATGTTTCTGGGAATATTTATGGTTTCTATTGCTTCAACCCTCTTAGGATCAATCCTGATCCCATATTTAGATACGATGTGTCCCAGGAGCTTACCATCCCGCATAGTGAAATGTGATTTCTTTGGGTTCAAGGACAGACCATACCTACGGCATTTTTCGAAAGTCTGCTTTAGATGGACCAAATGTTCTTCATCGGTTTTAGAGAAAACCGTCAAATCATCAAGGTAGATAACTACGAACTTGTCTCTTTCTCCTACGAAAGAAATGTCCATAGCATGCTGGAATGTGGCACCTGCATTCATCAAACCAAACGGCATTTTGTCATACATGAATGTACCCCATGGTGTGGTGAAAGAAGTTTTTTCTCTGTCTTGCTCGTTCATGGCGATTTGGTTGTACCCAGAGAACCCATCTATCATAGACATTCGATTTACTCCAACTACCCTTTCTAGGACGTGGTCCATTTTGGGAAGTGGATAATTATCCTTAAGAGAGGACCTGTTCAAGTTTCGGAAATCTACACACAATCTGATTTCTCCGTTCTTTTTTCTGATAGGGACCAAATTTGCCACCCAGTCTGAGTACCTTAGAGGTACAATTATTTTCGCATCTAAAATCTTCTTAACTTCCTTTTCAATGACGGGCAACAAAAGGGGGTTAAACTGCCTGAGCTTTTGCCTAAAAGGCTTGACCCCGGGCTTCAAAGGTATCTTGTGCTCAATGATGGAAGTATCATACGTTCGAAGCTCATCATAGGACCAGGCGAAAACATCTTTATACTGTTTGAGTAGGTCTCTGTATTGGTCTTTTACCTTGGGAGGGAGAAATTTAGATATCTTTACTATCCTGGATTCTTGTTCAGTTCCTATATCGCAGTCCTCCACTTCTTCCGGTTGGGGCTGCAGAGTGGTTTTCACAGGTACGTCGTTCTGATCAAAGAGTCTTTCTAAAGGAATTAATCCTTTCGGGATTTGGTTGTTTTTAAGGACCAACATGCAATGATCCGCTATTTTTTCTCGAAAGGTTTCAGGATCTTCACCTTCTTGCATAATCCACATCGGGTCGTTTTGGTTTTCTTGATCTGGATGAGTTTCAGAGAACTCACCTATTGCCATAAGAAATTTCTGAATTTGTTCGTCATCTTCAAAGACCTGCCAGTGTCGGACATTGTCTGGTATAGAGGGTTTATATCTGATTTCAATATGATATTTCAGTTTAACGTTCGTGGGAGGAGAAAAGGTTGAAGCTGCCTTAGCCAATGCGTCAGCATGTAGATTCTCTGTGCGAGGAATAAAATGGACTTTTATAGATGAGAAAAAATTCTCCATCAAATCCCAAGCACAATTTCTGTATGTTCTTAGTCTAGGATGCTTGGCTAGGTATTGTCGGTTTACTTGTCTTACTATCAATTTAGCGTCACCGTAAACCTCCAAGTTTTTTATATTTAACTTCTTTGCAGCCTCTAAACCTAAGATTAATGCTTCATACTCACATACGTTATTGGTGTAATCTATGTCCCACTGCAAACGATATGAGAAAGGAACAATAAACTTACCTTCAGGTGCTACCAAAAGTATGCCAGCACCAGCTCCTTCCGAAGACGAAGCACCATCGAAGTACATTTTCCAGATACCATTTTTGCATAGCTCTTCAGTCAAGGGGCTAAGTTCTTCCTGCTTCATATCAAGTTCTTCTGGACACCCATCTAAACCATCATCAAATGACAATATGCAATTCCCCAGATCTTGGTCTGCAATGTAAATGGGAAAGTTATTTGGGTTTTGAGGATCACTGACAGTATACGCTAGTCTTGTTTCTCTGTACAAACGAGTAAATTGACCACCGAATATAGGGATTGTGGCATATGACATGTCCAATTGTAGAGAACCCCCCAACTTGGCTCCCCATGATCTGGATAACAACATGCCATATTTGGGGGGAATATCTGCGATAACCACATCCATCAGGATACTCTTGACCGAGACCTGAGCCAGGGTAACTACCAGATCTTTTATCATCCCCATACATTTAACCTTTCTCGAATCGAAAGAGTATAGATTTCCATAGGGTCTAGTGATCTGGAGGCCCAGCCTCTCCATTATAATTTTGGGCATAACATTATGTGAAGCCCCGGAGTCTAACATATAGTTATGCAGTAACTGATCATGTATATTCAGGGTAATATAAAAAGGAGCGAAGTTGTCTTTGGATCCCTCAAAATGAGGACCAAAGGTGATGTTAGGTATGTCGTATTCTAGGTTGATAACATCAGAGTGACTTTCTGACTCATAGATGCCCACCACTTTGGCAATTTGCTTACGATAAGTGGGGTTTTTGCTAATTCTACCAAAGGAATCGGTATCTTAATTTTACTTAATTCATTTTCTAGACTGAAAGATGTATTTACCTTGTCTATTTCTTTGGTTAAGACTTCTGAGCTTTTTCTTTCCGACTTATTTGTCTGGATTGCTTTATCACTCGTGATCTTAGTCGAAGATGTAACTTTATCTAATGGTTCAGTTTCCTTTGTTTGGGTTTCAACTTTTTTCACCTCAGACTCTTGAGTTTTAGCTATCTTGCTTTTATTGCTGGGTAACAATGTTTCTTCCAAGGGAGGTTCATGAGCTTGACCTCTTTGAAGGATTCTCTTAGGTTGGTCAGTTGAGGTAGGCTTAGTTTTAGATCTCAGATTGTATTTGGGTTGAAAATCAGCAGCTATCATTTCTGTTTCTGGTTGAGATATGCCGAGGTCAGTATGATCACCTTCTTCATCTTCATTAGACGGTTGAGGGGTAATTAAAGATTTCTCATAGTCTTCCATGGTCAAAAATGGTTGCGAACATTCATCACCGAAACATGCGACTTCGCCTTCCGAATCTCCGAAATCTTGGAGGTCATTTGCCCCTATAAAATTTTCATTTTTTAGTGGAGCTTGTATCTTTTGATCTTCATTCTTCATGTGTATCTGTTGATTTTGGGGATTTGGGTTTCTCCTGAAGTCCTTTTTATTTGAAGAATCGGCTTTAGCCTGGTCCAACTCCATCCTAGAGATTTTGTTAGATAGTTCTTTAATTATTCGGGCCATATCATCTACTCTGTCATCAGTGTATCTATTTGACCCCGAAGGACCCGCTGGTTCTCTATAGCGTCTATTTTCACGGTTGACGGTTTCTACTTTAGCCTTCAATTTACCTGAAGCCATCATATTAGATTCTATTTCGACAGCATCGTCTTGCATTCTATTTAGGGTGGCTCCTCTTCTTTCTCGCAAAAGTAGTGCAAAATCCGGTTCGAAAGCTCCCGCAAAGGTTACTTTAGCTGAGGGTTCGGAAGGTTTAACAGCGGCTGGAATTTTATTATACAGTTTGTTAAATCTCAGAATAAATTCCATAACTGTTTCGGAGTTCTTTTTCTTTAAGGAGCCGAACTCTGTAAGGTAATATAAGTGATATTTTCACTCTCCCCATTGTCTGAGGAAAGCATCTTCCAAAGCGTCATAAGTCCGAATAGAAGCTGCAGGAAGGCTCCGAAACCAAGTTCGGACTGATCCTTCAAAGGTCTGGACAAGGAGTCTCGAATAGACATCTTCGTGCTCAATACCACAGATGTCTGCGAATTGGTCGAAGAAATTTATATGCTCGGTTGCGTTTAGATCTCCCTCCCCCGTGAACTTAGGAATATTTTTGATGTAGTTTTCAGGTAAATCATGGAGGGGAACAGGTAAAACCAGGGGAGCATATCTTGCTGCTACTTTTGCAAATACTCTGGGAGGAGGGACAACATTTTCTTGACCTCCACCTCCTCCACCAGTAGCGCCTCCACCACCTCCTCCGACGCCTGCCATCAACTCGGGTGTAGAAAATGAGTGTGGAACAGACTTTTTGGAATCAGGCGAGACTGGGAAATTCTGTCAAAGAGAAGCTGGTATGTCAAATGACAACGATCTTTCTAAAGGACCCTTTCCCTTGTTTATAGATGGAAAAGTTTGATGGGTCTCACTCCTAAATTCAGAGAAATTTGTTTTCGGATCTTTGGTATCAAAAAGGAGACTGGATGAAGTAGAAGGTTCTGAATGGCATCTAGTCTTTAAAAGTGGGTTTGTAGGCTTGTAAACTGCAGCGATTGACTCAAACGAGCCTCTCACTCTTAAAAAAAATTCAGGATCATTAACAGGCGTAATCAGTTTGCCATCCGGGTTCTGTCTGGTACTCTTCCTACCAGAAGCCAGTTTATGTTTTCGTGGAGTCGCCAAGTGAAAGATTTTAAAAAGCCTTAAAACTGTGTGCACTCTATGTTCACTATCAAAGAGTAACACTATCAACGAAATAATTTGTCGTTTTCCCAGGGAAAAGATTTCGTAACTTCGCTCCCCGGCAACGGCGCCAGAAAGATGTTGTTCCTGAGTCTGTACTTAAGGCTTAAAGTACAGTGTCAAGGCATCCGAAAGTATGTTAAAGATTTGATAAAAGGATTTCGCTAACCTTCGGTATAGGAAACTAATGAGGGTTTCTACATTCTCGTTGCCTAGCTTCCAACTGTTCCTGGGTAGTAATATCTTGTTCAATGGCTGCCCATGAATGCTCAAGTTCTTCCCGGGTGTTCGCTGTTTTAAGAATTGTGTCAAAAAGATTTAAAGCGATGTGAGTTTGATTAGATAGTCCGGGTTCGATATTGGGTTGATTTGCAACAGGGACAGTCATTGAGGAATAGTACCAGTATGGAAATAATTTAAAGAGAGGTTTCAATGCTGTTTCAATTTTGGTATAAATAAAGAGAGAGTTTTACTTAAGGAACAAAATAGGAATGCAAACTGAAGGCCCTTTCCCGTAACTGTATTATTTTTAATAAAAAGATGTGGGGTGAGAGAAAAACATTTAGCTGTAGACACGTAAGGTTCCTGTTAATAGAAAACTCACACATACACAGAAGAAGAAATTAGTATAGAAATAATTGACATAGTGTAAATAAATATATAATTCTGTAAATGCAAATTGGTCTTACACCCGCTGATAGTTGGTGCAGAGGAAAGACAATAACCAATTACAGAACGATGAAATCCCTTCTCTATAGTAGTGGTCGTACTAAAGTATAGCGATTCACATCAATTATGAAAAGTGAGATGAAATGAAACATGAAACATAAATGAACAAATGTGTAATACAGTCATAACGGAATCGGGAATCTTCAAACTTGCTTGTATTAACTTCTCGAATGCAAAAAACTCTATTACAATCAGTACCAAAAAGGTCCAGCCTCTTCATTCTCTTTTTGTGGTATATTTATACAACTTGGCAGATCAGTTTAGAAACTCAATTGTTTCTCAAATTCAGTTACAACCAAAAAGAGTGAAATCACTCTCTTTTCTCCTACTCTATTTTCAAATGGCGCCAGGTGCTTGTCTTTGCACGACTTCGGTGCACATGATACATTTTTCCACAAATTGGGACACAAGCTGCGAAGGTTCTGCTTGACAGCTGGCCTCGGCGAAATAGCACTCTCGAGCTAACTGCGGCAGCTTACCTCCCATTTGTGCATCAACGATGTCAAGGGCACTTGGTTGTGCACTAGGTTGAATTAAGTGTTTTTCAACTTGAGCCATGTCCACCCTGCCCATCTTGGAGATATCCGCCGAATCTCTCTCATTCTTCTCTTTCAGGTCGAGGGAAATTTGCTCTACATTCATTTGCCTTAACGTTTCTGAATCACCTCCACTCTCCATACCTAGCAGCTCACCATCAATAGTATTGAAGGCTTCTTCTAATGAATTTGTTACTTTTTGGGCCTGTTCCTTGCTTAAGGTAATATTATGTTCCCAATCTTTTAACAGAATGTTACCTCTAGTTTGTTCAACAATGGTGAGCCCGGGAGAACCTACAGAAAATCTGTTGTTAGTAGCTATCACCGCCTCTTGAAAGGCGACCCGAGTAGCTTCGGATTTCCTTTCTCTAACGGTCAGATTCTCGGAAACCTGATGCATCAACAGACAATCTTCTCGAATCACTCCCACTTTGTCCAGCAGATTCTGCTGTATAGAAGAGATCCTACTCCGAATATCGATCGCTCGGGATTTAAACCCCTCTCCGTCGATCACCCTGCTTTCAGCGACCTCTAACTGAGCCTGTAGCTCTGTGATCATATTTCTCTGCTGACCAGCCTGCACCCGACCGTCTCGGATCACTGAATGTGATTGCTCCAGCTTGACTTTGACCGTTTCTATCTCATTTTTATCAGCCAATATAGCCTGTTTCATCTCTATGTTGGCATGGCCCTTGGCATTTTCTGTGGTTGTAGCCAACCTGGCCTCAAGGGTCCTGATGAGGCAATTTTTTCTTTTTAATTGGTGATTCATCTGCCCAACCGAGAATTGATTCGCCGAAGCGTAGGCCCCCAGTGTTCCAGCAATTTCAGTAGCAAGCTGGTCACTTTTCTTGTTCTTGCCATCTGTCATGATTTTGTATTTTTTAACAGTGGACTCTCCCTCTTGATAAAATTCTCGCTTCACTACAGCTTTTCTCTTTTTGTCAAAAAAGAACTCATTAGGA
>ML813927.1:0-16225 GCA_009831015.1 Picea engelmannii
TTGGCGATATTTTACCTGAAATATTATTTGCAACATGGTTTTAACTTTTAAGTACAGGGACATATATATGCTTGTGATGAGTTTTAAGTGATGGCAGGTTCCAAGATTTCTATGAAGGAGGGGAGAGAGAAATTTTACTTGCAGAGGTTTCTGACTTGCGTGATCAGGTTTGTAAGACATCTGGACGGCTCATCAGATAGTTTTAACGGTTTTTGAGTAGTAATAGCAAGCTTTAAAAGCCTTATTTGTTTATTCTTAACAGCTGGTTGAAGTCCTTGAAGGAAGGATTGAACATGATAAGAATCCATGTGCACTTTCAATACCTCAGGTAAAGATATCTTGACTTGATGAGAATTGTGTATCTTGTCATTTTGTCTGGGTTCTGAAGAGAACTGTTATTCTCTGGATGCAGGAGGTGCTCCCCCCAGAGCTTGCTAGTGCTGCTAGGGAGAACCAAATGTTAAGATTGGAGGTCTGTCTCTTGTCTGTCCACAGTTCAACTTGTTAATGTTACCCCATTTTAAAATTTCTTCTTTATGATGGGACGCATCATTGGTTGCAGGTAGACAATGCCCATAAAGAGATAGAAGATTGTAGGAATCATCTAAGTGCATGCCTGGAAGCAAATGAAAAAATGACAAGGTAGTTATGATGAAGTCAAATCTCGAGACAACATTTCATATATGTATTTTTATGTTTCTGGAGTTGCATAGCTTAGTTTGCTGATATATAATGGGGGGAAATTAGTTATTCACTGCATGCCTGGAAACAAATGAAAAAATGACAAGGTAGTTATGATGAAGTCAATTCTTGAGACATGATTCCATATATGCATTTTTATGTTTCTGGAGTTGCATAGCTTAGTTTGCTGATAATGTGAGGGAATGCTAGTTATTTACTTGACAATTACTTTACTGTAATGATCTCAGTGAAATAGATGAATTGCATATGCAACTTGAAGAACTCAAGAAAACTTGCATTAAGCAAGAAGAGGAATTGGAAACTTTGAGGGTATGTTGATTTTTAAGCCTTGCATTTTATTCTGTTAGGAACTTAGGCCTGGAGTAGCATTCTTGGTTAGACATCACTAAGAATATTGGAGTTACTGATTGTGCTGAAATCTGCAGTCTCAATCAACTGGTGGCAAGTCTCTGGAGAGAGAGAATAGTCAGGATCAAATGATAAATGACCTAAAAGCACAGCTTCATGCGGTTAGTCTTTCCCTTATATTCTCTCAGTGGTTTGGTTTAACATGCATTGTCTGCTAAAATTTAGTGTATGGTTCCTCAGTGAGGTAACCAGCTCATTTTGGTTGTTTAAAAGTCTTACAGCTGGATGCTTCAAAAGTAGATGGAGAAATCAAATTTAAAGTTAAACTCTTTTCCTTTGTGCAACTTGTCAATCTACTACTATTCTAAATTCTATTCCTTTATACAGGAAATGGAGTTAAGAACACAGATTGAGGATGTTCAAGCATCTTTGAAGAATAACCGGCATGATTTACAAGAGAAAGCACATAGAGAACAAGAGCTAGAAATGAGGCATTCAGAGGAAATAATGCAGCTGCAACTAGAGCTTGAATCAATGGAAACTGTTTTAGAAGAAGAGCGATTGTGTCGGAAGGAGGCAGAAGACAGGGTTTTGCAGTGTATCCAGGAGCTGGAAGCAGTAAGCGAAAAGTCGTTGCAAGTTAGCAAAGAATTAGAAACAGCTTTGGCAAAAGTTGAGGACGACAAGTCAGTGATTGAAGCCTTAGAATCACAGCAGCTCTTTTCAATAAATGAGCTGGAGAAACTTCAAGTAAAGAATGAGGAGATTTTAGAAATTCTAAACAGGAATGAAGAAGAAAGACACATATTGGAAAGACAGAATGAAATTTTGCGAGAAGAGCTGAATAGAGATCAAAAGCTGTGTGCACTGGAAACTTATAGAAAAGATCAATGTGGAGAACGCTTAAATTGTGAGGATACGTCTATGCAAGTTAAGCTAGAGAGAATGCAAAGGGCTCTTGATAAAGCCAGAAAACTCAACAGACGATTTCAGAACGAGCAAGCTTCACAATCATCACATGAAAAGGAAATGGACCAGGTCCAAAGACAGGTTGAAACAGAAACAGCTGAGGTAATCATTTCCTTACAGGAAGAGCTTGTTGCGCTTCGTCAACAGGTTGATTCAACGACCATGAGAGAATCTGACACAAATGAACAGATTATGCATTTGAAAGGAGAAATAGAAGAACTGCAAGTTAGATTAACATGTGTTACAAAGGAAAATGAGGCACTAGTAAGTATGTTGGCTGAGAAAGATGCTGAGATAAGGACACTGATGGATGAATGGGAAAAAGCAGCTTCAGAGTTAGCAAATTTTCTTGCAGAAGGAGATCAGGCGCTTGAAGATGCATCTGAGCAGATGGATAACATAATAGATTCATTTCCCCAAAGAAAACTTAAGCTTAATCAAGGAGTAGAGAGGGTGGTGGCCATACTTGCTGAAAAGGAAAAGACAATTGATGTCCTTCAAAAACGACTGCAGCATGTGCATAATATGGCTCGTGATACAGAAGGAAAGATTAAGTCCTTGAAAGAGGCAACATTGGCAATTACAGAGGCACAGCAACAAGAGAATGATGAGATGACTAAGGAGGCAAATACGATGAGATCAGAGCTCACTGAGAAACTGTCCATCATTCAAGAATTAGAGAGTGTGGTAGACCATTACAAAAGCAGCATAAAAGAGGCAGACAAACGTGCTACTGCTGCATTCATTACGGTGAAAAAGCTTGCCGAGGTAAATGAGGTTCAGATAGAGGCAGAGAAAAGAGCAGTGGTCCAGCTTGAGGAAGCATCGGAGGTGGGCAGTCAGAAGGATAATTTGATTCAAGATCTGAATAATGAAAATTTTGAAGCAAGATTGCAGATTGATTCTCTGAAGCAAGAGATAATGAAATTCAAGGAAGAAAGAGATGAACTCATGCTAGCCCTGGCTTTGGAGCAGAATAATGTGAAAGCTGCTGAGATGAAAGCAGAAGTCAAAGAGAAGGCTTTGCAAAATGTGGAAGATCAAGTTGAGAAATCATGGCAAAAGGTTTTTGAGCTCGAGGCTACTCTTAGTTTATCTTTTTCAGGTATTGAGAGGGATCTATCTGCTGAAAGACTCAATGTAAGTACACTTTATAACAGTTTCAAAAGGCAAGTTCAAGAACAGTTTGAAGATGTGCGTGTTCTGAAGGAGGACCTGCTATACAAGATCAGTGATCAAACAGAAGAGATAGAAAGAGCTGGAGCAAATCTAAAAGATAACCGGGAGAAAGAAAATGCACTGGTCATTGCCTTTGTAGACGCAATCCTCATGGCCAAGAAAATGCAACAAAGGAACGATAGGATTATGTGTCAACTTAGAGAGAGTGAGACATCATTGAAATGTGCTTGGGACAAATTACAGAAAGCAGACCTTGAGATGAAAGAGAAAGATCGAAAGGTCCACGAAATGACAGTATCTTTGCAAGCAATTGAAGTTACCAAGGCCAGGGTAGAATCAGAAAAGCAGCAACTTATGGTTGTAGCAGATCAGGCATTATCAACTTGTTCGGAAAAGGAACAAGAATTGTATATTGCACAGAAAGAATTAACATGCATTCATGTGAAATTGGAAGAGGTTGAGAACAAGGATCGTTCTCTTAATGCTATAATGGATGAATCTTTGAAACAACTCAAGGATCTTGAAGAGGAACATTCAAGACTCTTGGCTGATTTGGATGCTCAAAAAAGTAATTGGGATGATGAGAGGCAGAGGCATCATTCTGAAAAGAAGGAACTTGAAGAACAAATGATGACAAGACAGATGATGGTTACTGAAGACCTAGCTGTCACACAATCCAAACTACAGACTACTGAAAAGAAACTGGCTGAATCAATTTTAACTGTTGAGGTTCTCATGTTAGAAAAAAGCAACTGGGAAATTGAAAAGGAAGCTCTGCTTAAAGACTCAGCTGATGCTCGTTCTAAGATTTCTGATAAGGAGAAGGAGCTCTCATCTTTGCATGGTACATTAGCTGAAGTTCAGCTTAAGCTACAATCAACAGAAGATAAAGTGGATGCTCTGTCTGTGCTACTTAATGATTTTGAATGCTCTGAGGAACACTGGAGAAGTGAAAGGGAAGATCTCTCTTCTAAGGTGGATCTTCTGCATACTGCCCTTGTTGAAAAGGAAAAAGAGGTGGAAATTCTTCAAAATCAGCAAGTTACACAAGTTTCAGAAGCTGTTCCACGGTCTACTTTGAAGGAAGATATTGAAAATGGAGCTATTATCAAGTCAGAACTGGAGAGAATGAAAACCGAGTCTCAAAATCTCAGAGAAAATCTTTTTGAGAAAGACGAAACTATTTTATCAGTAAGAAAAGAAATGGAAGCTGCCCTAGCAAGCTTGAAGGAAGCGGAGCTGGAGATGAAGAGAACAATAGATGAAAAAGTGGAATTGAGGAAGGCTGAGGAACAGGGAAGACATAAGATTGAATCCCTTATTAGTGAGATCAAGTATTTGCAAGATCAGGTAAATCATAGAGAAAGAGAACTTGAGTTACTGCAGCTGGAGATGCCGAAAATGCTTGGAGCAGTGGAGAAGAGGATGAAGGATGCTGAAGAAGGCTGGCGAAAAGAGAAAGAGGTGTCTAAGACTTATTTGTTGTATTATATTTATCGTTTTAACCTACATCCTGCTGCTTAAGATGTTTCTAGTTTCTAAGCCAAATTGTTTTTAACTTACATCACTTACAAGTTACTGTATAGAATGCCAGCATCTGTGCAAATAGATTCATCTCTTTCTTGGAATGCTTTTTATTATCAACTTGCAGTTAATTTGACTAAATGTTTTAATTCCTTGATAACAGTACAAGATAATGATTTTTGATTAAATTTTGTGACAGATATTATCTCTTGAGCTAAGTGATGCCAAGCTGATTGCTGCTGAAAAAACCAGTGAGGCTTCTATTGTGTTTAGGAAGTTTGAGGAGAGCCAAGAGACTATTAAGGAAGCAGATCTCATGCTCAATACATTGTTAAAAGCAAATGAAAATGCAAGATATGACACAGAACAGTGGAAGAATGCAGGGCAAGAGTTGGCAACAGAAAGGGGTTCTTTGATTGATGAGATTCAAAGAACCAAAAATGCTTTTGAAGAAAAGGAAGAGCAGTTTGTGTCAATGCAAGAGCTGATGCAGATGAATTTACAAGAAACAAGAGACCTGATTACCAGCGTAAAAGAAGTTGCTATAAACTCAATGAGAGGACTTGAGGAGGAGTTTGAGGCTATTAATACAGAAATCGGTAGCTTAAAGTTGGATCTTTCACATGCCCTAAATGCACCAAATTCATGGCTTGAAGAGATTTTGTCTATTGTTGCTGAAAAAGATAGTGCTGCATTTGTTTTGCATTCTTGCCAAGTAGAGGCACTATTAGGAAAGCTACAGACACTGTACACAGAGATTGATTCTCTTAATGTAAAACTACATGAATCCAACAGAAGCATATCTCAGCTGGAGGAGAATAACATGATCTTAAGAGGAGAAGTTGATAGGTCTTGCAGTTTGGGCACCAAATTAGAAGTTGAAATTAAGACCAGTTTAGGCAAAATTAATGAGAAAGAAAGACAACTGGAAAGGCTTCTGGGTCAATTAGACCAGTTGGAGAAGAACATGTCTGATTTGGAAGGGCAGGAGGATCTGATGATGAAATGGTTGGCTGCTAAGGACTTTGAGTTGGCTAACCTGATCTCAGGGGTGGAAGAGAAGCACAATAATGACTTGGAAGTTGCTAGTAAACTTGAAATAATTCAAAGTGAAAAGGGGGAATTACATCTTCAACTCAACAAGTCATGTGAAAAGATTGAGCAGATGCAGAGAGAAAAAGAAGAATTATGCTTTCAACTAGAGCAGTCTTGCAACAAAATTACACTTATGGAGGATCAGCAAGAGTCAATATGTAAAGAGATTGATTTGCTTCGTCTGCAGCATCATGAATCTAACACAAGGGCTGGTGAGTTAGAGAAGTATAACATGGATTTAAAAAATGAGATTAAAGAGTATAAAGTGGCTATAGCTGAGTTGCAATTGGATTTAAATGATGGTGACTCAGAAAGAGCTTTTGAAGCAGTCAAGGGAAGAGACAGCTTGGGTGGACAACTGGAAACATTGAAAATGGAAATGTCTGATTTAAAGATGAAGAAGGAAACTCTAAACAAAGCAATGATAGAGAAGGTATCTGAAGTTGCAATTCTGCATCAAGAACTAGATCAACATGCCAGGGTGCAGAGCTCTCTTCAGGAAACTCTTCGACAGGTGGATGGTTTGCAAAGAGAGAATCATGAGCTCTCTCTTCAGCTGAAACAGTCTTCTGAAAGGATTATACATTTGGAAGAAGAAAAGATGGCTCTTGGACAGGAGGAATCTAGACTTCAAGAACGATTAAGTTCATTACTCCTTGAGCTTGATCAGAGTTGTGAAAGATCAGCTTATTTTGAGAAGCTTTCTGCTGATGCAAATGAAAAGTTGATAAATGGGCATGAAGAGATTGGAGCCCTGCATAGGCAGTTAGAGGAAGCATCCAGCAGTGCAATGTGCTTGGAAGAGAAAAGTAAAGAGTTACAAGACAAATTAAGCACATTGGAGGGTTCTTTTGGTGCACTACAATCTGATCTTGATATGAAAGACAGGGATTTGATTCAGGTTCAACTTGCCCATTCCAAAATTTTAGAGGAGATTGAACACAACCACCAAAAGAGTGAGGACTTAATGACTAGATTGAGTGCCTCTGAGATGGAAAACATGAAGTTAAGAGAGAATATTGGTAAAGAGGTTGAAACTGAAGAAAGATTGTTTTCTGAGCTTCAGCAAAGCAATGATGTTATTGAAGAAATCAGGAGGGAAAATGCTAAACATGCTGTAGATTTGCAAGAGAGAGAAGCAGAGATTATTACGTTATTTCAGCAGAAGGAAGACATTTCTAATCATTTGTATGGAGTGCAGAGAGAGAATGAAGCAATGAAGGAAACTCTAAGCAGTCAAAATGACAAACTTCAAGATTTAGCTGACCAGATAGCTCTTAAAGATGATCATTTGAAGAAGGTACAGACTATTGCTCTGCAATTGACCGAAGATAGCTGTTATTCCACTCATGTAGCTGAAAAGCTTGAGGCCAAGCTTTCTAGCTTGCAGGACAGAGTTTTCTCTGTCATGCCTGTGGAGAGAGCTGATGAAATGCTGGTCATTGAAAAATTCCTTAAATACATATCTGAACTTGAGGACAATGCACATATGTTTTTAACTAAAACTGAATTGCTTGAGTTGAACTTCAAAGATCTGTTTTCACAGAATGCTGCATTGATGTCAGAACTGCAATGGAAAGAGGAAATTCTGAAAGGTTTGCAATTCGATTTGAGTTTATTGCAAGAGTCTGCATCCAAAGCAAAGGACCAAAAAGATGAAGTTCAGGAGGCATCTGCAGCATTGAAATTGGTTCAAGAAGATCTATTAGTAAAAGCTAACGAGCTCAACACAGTTATGTCTCATAATATAAGGCTAGAGATAGAGCTAATGGAGAAAGTAAGTGAAGTGACAAGTCTGAACGTAGAGCTTACAAAACTAAAGGAGACTTTGGCCTCTGTCTCAAATGAAAACTCTCAGCTTGCAGCTGATGTTGAAGACCTATTAGCAAAGAGAAATTCTGCAGAAGAGGAATTGGAAGAGAAACAGAGAGTGATTGAAGGATTAGAGGAAGAGCTCCTTGAAATGAGTTCTCTGGTAGATCACCAGATGATCAATTCAATTGAAAGCATGAAATGTGAGCTGAACAATGTTGTTAGGGAGAGGGACCGTCTTAATGCAGAAGTACTTGCTCTGAATGAGCAGCTGGAAATGGCCCAGGCTTTTGCAGATGAACGGGAAGCTATTGCCGTGGAAGCACGTCAGGTCTGTTCACATATTTTTTTGCGGTTGTTCTCACTTTTGGCACCCTTTTTGTTTTCTTCCATGCCCTTATAAAATACTTTTTATCATGGGCAGGTTGCAGAGGCAAGGAAAACTTATGCAGAAGAGAAAGAGGAGGAGACTAAGCTTTTGGAACGGTCAGTTGAAGAACTAGAGCGTACTGTAAATGCATTAGAGAGTCAGGTAGGCTTGGTAATGTGGAAAATACAGTTGCAAGTGTTTTCTAATTGCATTGGGTATTGCTTATTCTGATTATTGCTTTCTACATAAGGTGGACATTGTGAAACGGGAGGCTGAAAGGCAACGTCTGATGAGAGAAGATTTAGAATTGGAGCTGCAAGCCCTAAGGCATCAGATGTCAACAATGCAGACTACACAAACCTCTATGAATATCCAAAGCTCGAGTGAGTCAATGGAGAGCGCCAATGAGAACCCAAGGTGCTGACTCCTATACGATTGAAATTTATGCATACATCATGCTGGTTTATGTATGATCAAGTGGTTTATAAATCATGATTGTTCCCTATGCAGGGCTATAGCAGGAAGAAAGCTTGATTTGCGTGAGGCACGCAAACAGATTAAAGTTCTAGAGAAAGAAATTGAAGAACAAGATGTCGAGGTATCTAACTTGTGAAATGGCAACTGTCTTAGCAAACTTAAAAATTAATTCACTGATACAAGCCCTGACCTCAGTCTCCCTTCTCGTGCAGATTAAGAAGTGCAAATCCCATATTACGGAATTAGTTATAAATGCAGAAACACAGGCAAATGAGTACCAACAAAAGGTAGGGAAAACAATTGGATCGTTTAATTTTAATGCATTCTTGCACTTGAACACAGTCAGCAGCTCTTGATTCCTCCACGATGAAATAAATATGATTGGTTGCTGATCCATCTTGTTTTTCCCAATTGTCTAAACAGTATAAAGCATTGGAAGCCATGGCAAATCAAGTTAAGGCTGAGCAAACAAACTCCAATGCTATGGCTTCACATACAAACAAGACAGGGGAAAAGACTGCTACTAAGTCTAGAGGTTCAGGGTCACCATTCAAATGTATTGGGTTGGGTTTAGCCCAACAGATGAATTCAGAGAGGGATGAAGAGCTGCATGCTTCCAAGCGACGTATAGAAGAACTTGAAGGTCTTCTTGCAGCTCGACAAAAGGAGGTACATGGATGCTCTTTGCAATGATACTTTGGAATTACAGAACAATATTTTGAAAATCTAGCAGTGAGTTGCAAGGTGATCAAACTTGTATTAATGCTGAGATCTGGGTTCAAAACCCCCTGAGTGGGTGCAGATGAGGTCAGGTGTAAATCCTGAGTAATTTTGACCACATAGAATTGCCCCTCATAGTGCCACCGCTTAACCAAAGGACAGCTGTAAGCAGCTCTTCTGAAAAAACAACCAATAGTCATCAAGTCATAAAATAAAATCAATGACATAATCCTCTAACTTTAACTCATATTACCTTCCTACCATACTGCTGATTTCATGCATGGCCTAAAAGTCTGGCATTTCTATTTGATAGATGCAGTGATGATTTAACTAGCAAATTTTTTACTTGCAGGAATAAACGATTAACCTACATTGTTTTTTGTAATGTGATTATCTTTCTGCTCCTCAAAACTTTATGATGAATCCTAATTTGGTGATAGCAGAGAGCAAAACTTTGACCTACATTGTTTCTGAAGCAGTTATTGTGTTTCTGCTTCCCAGATATTCATGCTCAATTCTAGGCTGGCTGCAGCAGAGAGTATGACACATGATGTCATAAGGGATTTGCTAGGAGTTAAATTGGATATGACCAACTATGCTGTGAGTTCTCTTCTGAGCTCACAGTCTTCATTGCTTTGGTGTCAACAAAATTATTTGATTTTTTTTCTCTAATATTTATGTCATCATCTTCTGTGCTTTCATACTAGTCTGTACTAGATAATCAACAAGTACAAAAGATAGCAGAAAAAGCTCGGCGTCAGAATGAAGAGTCACAGGAAAAGGTTTGACTTCTTACATTTTGGAAGATGTTCTGTATTAGTTGTCAAAGCAGTTCAATGAAAAGCTTTCTGAACCCATTTACTTGATTATGATGCAGGAACAGGAAGTGCAGAAGCTAAGACATCAATTGAATGATTTAATTGAAGAAAGAGAGAGGTAACTACATGTTGTAAAGTTATGTCTCTTGTTTTGAATGCTACCCTGTGGAGGAACATAACCTCTTCATTGCACTAAGCTTTTGAATTTGGTTGAACAGCTGGCTTGATGAAATTAATCGCAGACAAGCAGAAATGGTGGCTGCCCGAATTGCAGCTGAAAAGCTGCGACAGAGGGATCAGTTCCTGAGTACAGAGAGTGATATGTTAAAGGTATGCATTTTTTTTTACCATACTTTGGTTCCTAATTATGAAAATTACCATTTTATAATAGGACAGACCACTGGGTTGTAAGTCGTATTGCAGAATTTGATTATCTTTTTTAAACATATTCCAGACAGACAATGCTAATCAGAAGAGGAAGATTGTGGAGCTTGAGGATGAGATTAAGAAGCTTTCAGGGCAACAAAACCTACAACAACGAATTCATCATCATGCAAAGATTAAGGCAAGCATATTTTACTCTTGGCCAATCTTCTGGCATTTTATGGGGTTTAAGTTTTGAAAGTCACATGATTCTAAATCTCTGTTGCACAAAACTCCTAAACTGCCCATGTACCAGTACCAGAAACTCGCAGAAACTTCTCGGAAACGTCCAGGTGCCCACGAGGAACGTGGGAAGTGAAGACAAATTAACCTCTAATTTGCATCTAAACCTACCTACAAATTAACCTATCATTTTTATTTTCTTGCAAGACAATGTTTTATTTAAAAGAAAACTATATATATATATATGTGTGTGTGTGTGTGTGTTTCCAGCAATGTTCCCATTTCCAAAACTAGTACATGTTTCCACGTTTTGTGCAACTTAGTTCTAAACATATTGGTTTAATTAGTAATAAGAGGATATTGCACAGATGATATACGGGTATTTTCATTCAGAGAAAATAGACTTTTATGTATAATATGAGTGGAAGTCAATAGGATACTTAATTCTTTTCTATAAATTTATGCTGAATGTTGGAATTTGATGCTTATTCATGTGGCAGGAAGAAAATAATACACTCAGAGCTCAACATGAAGAAATCAGTGCAAGACTAAGGCGGACAGAGGCTCTTCTAGCTCGTGTAAGTGATGAACTTGCTCGATATCGGACAGCTGATGGAAGGACACCTTATATTAGTATTGATGAAGAGCAGAGGCTGCGGAACAAACTCCAGGTACCTCGTTGTTCACCTATCCTTTGATCCAAGAAAATCTTTCATTTTCATAACGTGTATGCCTTTTTGTCAAACAATGGATTTCCTCAAAAGTATAAGAAAGATGATGCTTTTCAGCATAAACATTGGCTTGAGTATTTATTAGGCAATCTGATTCCATATTTACAGGAAGCCGAGGAGGAAAGGGTGCAGTTGGCGCAGAAGTTAGTGAGCTTGTGTAACAGCATCTTGCAGGTTGTAGAATGTCCTGAATATTCATTGATTGTGTGCACATGCATGGTTATACACATTAGCTTTACAAATTGCTCTCTAAAACTTGAGAATGCAAACGAACCAAACAGGTAGCTGGAGTTGTTCGACCACCAAGGGACATTGATCCTTCCTTAGCAATTGAATCATTGCAGCAACTAAAAGAGAGACTTGATTGTGCAGAGAGAGATTTGCAAGACTTGAAGCTCAAGGTATTGATTTGAGTGCCATTATTCCTTATTTTATCACAGAGCTATATATTATGGAACTAAAAACGAAGATTCACCTGGTCGAAAGACCCAACAAAATTCACTCAACTTTTTGCTTCAGAGGATATAGATTTCTTGCATTTCTTTTAGTTCCACGTGATCTTCTGCTACTTGACTTCTGTATTTCATGCTTGCACTCATTGATGCGTGTTCTGTTACTACAGACGAGAATTGCCAGTGAAAAGATGCGCCTGAGCGAGCTTCGCCAACAATCAAATTCTCCGTTAAGTGTGAAGGCAAATGAGAACACTAATAGTTTCACAACAGTGCAGAACAATTGCCCAAGCCCTGCTCATTCTAATCCCATGTAGAAAACGAGTAAATGGAATGGAATGGAGAACGAGTAAATGGAGTGGAGGCAGATGATGATTGAATGGAGTAGAGCCATCCATCCATGATAGTTAAATTCTAGTTAACTAACATAACAAAGACGGATGTATTGGTTAACCCACTAACTTTCACATTGAGGGATAGTTGTTGTACGTCCCAGAATCATTATTCTTAAAACAATAACCGAGTATTGCCTTTTGGGTTGAGGGATTCTTGTATATTTATGCTCACCCTATGTAGATTATTCGTACTATATCGCTTTATTTGTAACCATATTATATTCATTTCCTAATGCATATTGCGATTACTGTTTGCAATTGAAGATATGCAATCTTAATTTTCAATTATTATTCAATTAAGAAATTTGCAACGACGTTCCGTTATACGACGCAGAATTTAAAAATTGAAGTTTTTGAATATCTATTGGGATAAATATATAGGAACGTCCATGTCCAAGTGCAGTAATGGTTGATAAACAGAAAAAGGAAAATTATAAAGATGATAAATAATGTATGTTTTTCCAATGAATGAAGTTCACTTGGATCTTAACAACTGGAGCTCATTTTTCTTGTTTCTTGTTGTTGAGAACATTTTTTTAGCAATTGGATTACAATTTATTTGGGATAAAGTGAAAATAGGTGCGTTACTGTTTCACTAGGAGTGAATCTGACATATTTACATGAAACCTACATACCTTGCTACTTCACCTCCCCATGAAAACCTAAAGATTAATTATCCAATTCATCAAATTTTGTAATGGTGGTTTAAACTCTGAATACCTTGCCACTTCACCTCTCAATTAGAACCTAAAGATTAATTATCCAATCCATCAAACTTTGTAACGGTGGTTGGAACTCTTTATTAATTGTAAATGATGCTTCACCTTAAGCAAAAACTCAAACTTTGTAATGGTGGTTGGAACTCTTTATTAATTGTAAATGATGCTTCAAATGATGCTTCACCTTAAGCAAAAACTCAAACTTTGTAATGGTGGTTGGAACTCTTTATTAATTGTAAATAATGCTTCACCTTAAGCAAAAATTTAAAGAATAATAGTTCAATCATAAACTTGTAATCATAAAATCATAAACTTGTAATGGTGGTTGGAACTTTTCGTTACAAGGGTTGTTTCCAAAAAACCTAGTTAAATTCAAGTATTTCCACCTTATCTTAAGGTGGGTATTTATATGATAGGATGTATATGAAACATTAATTTGAAAAATTATATATATTGTTTTTAAAAAATATTAAAAGTGCATTAAAGGTAAAAAACCTACTTAAATTCAAGTATTTCCACCTTGTATTAAGGTGGGTATTTGTATGATAGGATGTATATGAAACATTAATTTGAAAAATTATATATATTGTTTTTAAAAAATATTAAAAGTGCATTAAAGGTAGAGTTAAGCTATAAAAAACAATCATAAATAGTGTCTAAGATGGGTTAATTAATGTTCATAACAAAAAATCAAAGAAACAAAAGCAAGATGGAAAGCATTAAATGATGCAATTGATTTCAATATCTTAATTAGAAACAACAAGAT
Organism: Picea engelmannii; assembly: GCA_009831015.1. NCBI lineage: Eukaryota > Viridiplantae > Streptophyta > Pinopsida > Pinales > Pinaceae > Picea > Picea engelmannii. The sequence continues at coordinate 13,684 of ML813927.1, forward strand.
GTGGATAAGAAGATACAATATATGAAAAATAAATTCTTTGATATGTCATTTGTCAATAGGGATGAGGTCAAATAGTTAAAAGCCTTGGGTTTCTAGGGTTTTAGTGTGGAGGCCTATGTTCAAATTCCATAGAAGCATGATGAAAATGTGACATGTTAATGCATAGATTTATTAGATTAATAAACATATTTACCTACCTAAAAAACTATGGAAAACATTAATAACATTAGAACTTGTATAATCTTGATTTAATACTATCATAAATAATGTGAATCATAAGCAACAAATGAATTTTTAGTTTTGGGTTAAGACTTTTTTTAATATCAATTATTTGAACATCCAAAATCACTTCCTTTTTATCTCAATTGAAACACACAATTTAAGTTTTTGATAACTTAATATGAACATACTTTGTTATTAGGAGACAAACATAAAGTTTCCAAGATAGTTTTACCACAAGGCTACACTATTAAACTATTTTTTTTTCAATAAATCATGAGAAACAAGAGCATTATGAATCCTTTTATCATAACTAACATATGTTGCATCATAAAAAGTGTTAAAATCTATAATTTACTCATACATTTTATTGGTATCATAAGGACATGATTTATGTTTTTTCTCAAGTTGTATTTGGTTTATGGATGGGCAATTGCTTTGGACTTTGTTAAAATTTTGATGTGCTTGTCTTTTAAGCTTTCAAGACATTTTTGTTCTTGCTACCAAGTTACCTAGGTTTTTAGGTTTTGAATACTAGTTTGTGGAGGTTGCTTTAAGCTGTTTATTTTTTTTTCTTGCATAAAAGTGTTGTATGTATGCATTTTGCTTATTTTAATAGTTAAAGAAACATTTTATTTCCAAAAAAAACACATTAGTAAGAACATGGTATTTTTTACTTTTGGAGTGGAACTTAAGTTAAAACTTCGATTTAGAAGGATAACACACATATTTCAAATGAAAAACAACATTTGATTAACTTATTGGATGTTGTTAGCCCCCAAACTTGCACTATAAAATTTAAAGTCTTGAATTGCTATACTAGAGGCAATGTCCATTGTCACCACAACATTAACGTCTCCTAATGTTGCTCTTGATTTGTCACTAGAACTTAGAGAAATCATATCATACTAGATAACAATGATTTTTTAATGTGTTTTATTGATATATTGGTTGGATTTAATGGAACTAGTGCTTGTCTTATAAGACATAATTCTCTTACAACATAAAAACTCCGTGTATCATGTCAATAGGACACAATATTATTTAGAGTAATGAGAGTAAGATAACAATATTACCCAGAGTAATCAAGAGATACAATATTACCTAGACACTATTTTATTAATCCACCACCATTTCATTCCACATTTATTTTAGCTTGAGTTTTAGGTTGAACAATCCTGATAGAAACCCATTGAAACCTATTGAAGGAGCTAGCTAGTAGGGAAAATTTTTAGGGGCTATATATAACCCACCAACTAATTTTCCATCTTTTCTCTCCAAAAAAGATTTACCAATTTCCATTTTTTCTAAAAATGATTAGCTCAAATTCTATAGATAACATTTTTTACAAAAATATCGTCAAATATTTTATGTAAAAATAGCCAAAATTTCTACATTTTAAAATAATTTTTCATCCTTAATTATCGGTGAAATTTTGATTTAAAAAAAAAATACAATAACACAGACATGCCAACCATTAACAAATTTTACATTGGACGCCATCACCGCTACCTAGTACTTAAAACTTCAGATTCTCTGAAATACATAGACAAAGATGTCCTCAGCACTAAAGCTTATGTCCCCACAGTAGTGCGTTGGGTGCTATCCTGGCAATAGATTGCAACTGAAAAGTGAATGCACTCGACCCACAACGATCTTACTACAACGCTCGGCCCAAGACAATGACAATGATCTTAAAATTTGAGACAATAAATTTCAATAACCCTCACACTCGCCCTCGATTAGTTTGCGGGTAGATTGAGCGGAAAACTACGGCTACTAGAGTCGAAAGAAAGAAAGAAAGAAAGTATTTTTAACGTCCACGAGGCTAAAAATAGCCTATGGGACAGATTGCTTTTCCATTTGGCTTTTGTATTCGACCCTTTTCCTGTGAAGTTTTACAATAACCGCTCCCAACTTCTCCACAAACTCTTTGCTGAATAGATTATCCCAAGAACTAGCTGCTAGAATACCTGCATAATTTTCCCTACTGTCTTTGAGGGCCTCACATTCTAAAATGAAATGTTTTTCTGTTTCCACTTTTCCGGAAGAGCACAAAATACATACTCTTTCCTCCCACATTTATTTTGGCCTTTTCCAGCGCCTTGTTTCACAACGAAGTTGATGAGAATTAGTCCTTAATTGGGCAATAAGAATTTTAGATCTCCAAGAAATATTGCCCCCTATGTACGCCTTTTGCTGATGGTTATGAGTGGGGTTAAACTCTTCAATGTAGTACTTCTTTCTCCCTAGCTCTTTCTCCCAAGTACGTTTGTGGAACTTATCCATAACAAAAGTTTTTATCTCTTTACTCTTTGTAGGA
>ML813927.1:30460-70322 GCA_009831015.1 Picea engelmannii
ACCGTCTAAGCTGTCATTGATGCGCGCAAGTCTCAAGAAGTTCTGCCATCAATGCAATTTTTGAAAAGGCTTTTCTTATCCCTTCCCAGTCTTAATTTCAAACGCAATGGAATGTCAGTCGCATGCCGCCAGCTTGCTTCCTTCACGAAACCTCGAATCTCTTCCCAGTCTTAATTTCAAATACCATGGAATGTCATTTGCACACCGCCAGCTTGGTTCATTCATGACACCTCCAATCCTTAAATGTTCTTCATCGTAAATGCCACCTTCGCACTTCTAAGTATGATAATAATTAAGATTTACTTATAACAAGTCATCATACAACACACATAGATATTGTCATTAATGAGGAGATTTTCCATTCACACACATTGAAGCAATGTTTCCGGGGAGTTATATTGTCCCCTGCATTTCTTCATTTCAAGCAGTGTCTGGAGAAAACCAATGTTTCCATAAAGTACTGCCACCAGCTCTACAACAGATTTGTAGAGATACAGTGAACATCTTCCTCCCGAACTTCCCGTGTAGAAGAAGGAAAAAAAATTTGTAGGGGAGGCGGAGCAGCCCAAAATTTACAGTGAAAAGATGGATCTTGACATTGATCTGGAAAGCATATTCTGCAACCTTGATCAGCCCGAAGATACAATTCAGCATGCCTACTCAATGGACATGGTTGATACCCTAATTTTTGACGAATATGAATCCTTTGTATTCCAGAGTGTTGTTTTTTAATTCGAATCAAAAAAATTAATCATTGAAAAAAGAGATGTAAAAAATAAGAAAAGAAAACATCGTTTAGAACTTGACCTTGCCAATATGTAGGCGTCCAAAATCTCTTAACTTCACATGGCAACCGGAGATGCTCTTCATGATTCCGTTGGAGTCATTGAAGTAAAAAATGCCAGGCTAGAGAACCGGATTAAGGAATTAGAGGAAGATTTTTTTCTTATGCCATTGCATCACAATTCTTTGGGAATAGCCATGCCTTCTACTACATGCACCCCTGCAACAAATCTAAAAGGGTCCTCCAGCTTCCTCGCATCCTATAGAGGATATGTTGAGAAAAATATCAACAAAATAATGGAATTGATGACTAAGGCCTGGGAAACATCACAGAATATGGATTCCCTGGGGAGCAGTGCACATAACTTGCTCCTACTTCTGCAGACAGATTTTAAAAATGAAGAAACTTTCTATGTGCACATGGTCATCCCTTTTGCCTTTCATGTCAACAGCATGCCAGAGACAAGAAGAAGACAACATGATCTCCCTTCCGATAAACGACTCACTCAATTAGAAGCATGATGGAAAGAGAAAGTGAAGAACATGTATCTCATCATCCAATCATGTGAGCAAGCAATATCAAAGAAAGAAACATTATTCACAAAGCTCACCAAAATAGACTTAGCAGGAAAGACAAACAGATTCCAGGACCCCAGCTTAATCCTCAACTCGTTGGCGTCAACCAAGCAAGCTTTCGATAAATAGGTTGATAATTTGAAGGCCTTGTCTTTAGAATTTTTTTACAGGATTCTTGAATATCATGAAGAAGAGGTGGACAACTGGCTAGTCCGGTACTCGCTATAGAATGGAGACATTGATGAAACTCTATGTAAACTTTCAATTGATCTAAGCGAATTAGAAAATGAAGTTTTCAGCATTAAAATCCACAATGACATCAACGTCGCCTCCTTGAGAAGCTATATTGAAGAGAACTTGAAGTGGATCACCGACCAAATCCAACATGGAAATGCATAGTTCTTTCTTTATCAATCCAGTTATTCTAACTTTTCCAAGTAGAAATCTATAGCCAAAAAATGATCTTCCCATTTCTACTTTTCAAGTATTACAATCTATCGTGTCCAACTTCTTTCCAAGTCCTATTTCTTGTACATATTTTTGTTATGGTCCGTGGGAGTCCCAATCCCAGTCTATATGTAAACACATTTGCATTTCCAGGGAGACGTGACAAACTATTATTTTTTTCATATATTCCAAGTAAAACTATTCTTTTCTCTCCTTATATATTTATGTGTTCCTAGATTTTTATCTTCAACTATGCTGAATGTGAAGTCATTCTGTTTATTTTATCTCAATTCTCTTTTTTTCCTATGCATATTTTCTCCGCCCTGGTCACTTTCAAAATAAAGTATGAAATAAATCACTGACTCAACTTTGAAATATCATATTTTAGATATATATATATATATATATTATGTTTCTTTAAATTTCCAGGAATATGTAACACATTTCGTTATTTTTTATATAAATGTCATAAAATTGTGTTCACTACTTTTTTTGTACTCAAACGTGTAGAGAGTATGTCATTTCTTGCATCTTGACCACCTGTCCTTCATACTTTTTCCACAAAGGCCCTTAAAATTAAAATACTACGCAAGTCCGCTTGTCAATTTCTATATCACGAAACTGTGGGTGCTCTTTGTAGGCCATGGAACAACAAACGCCCAATTTTCAGTTTGCCATCTCCACAACCCACGATCCAAAAACTGTCTCGGTATCGAATCGGGGCTCCGTGCAAATATGGAATGAGGCCTCCGTGCATGCTGTATAAAATCTCGTCCCCATAATTTATAAAAGTACATATTTTGTATGTATTGTTAACGCTCTGTAAATTTCCTAGAGGTTGTCAGAAAAGAAGAAATCTACGGGAGGTAACTTTATCCAACCACTTCGAAGCTGGGATCTAGCCCTACCAGCTTCAGAGAGGGATCTCTCTGTAGGATTTAGATATGTTTCAAATTTAAAATATTAGGCTAGGTAAATAAAATATGTTGGTTTTGTTTATTGTAGTTTTCGTTGGGTTGGCTGAGAGAGTTTACACATCCATTAGGCTATAGGGTTTGTATCATGAAATAAGATCTAAACCAGAAAGCAAAGAAACTTTTCACAGGGCGAGATAATGTAATCATTGGATTATTTTAGTAGCATAAATGAGGAATAGCAGAAAAAGGTGAGAATATCAATTACAACAAAGAAGCAGTTAAGAATTTCTTTATCGTAAAATCGGAAGATGAAATATTAAAATCTTTTAAAGTCAGAAACATGGTATACAAAGATAAATCCTGCAACGTTCATTACTTTCAAAGATTAGATTTAGCAAACAATGTGATAACTAAGAGAGAATAACATTTAACTTAGAAAGGAAAACATCACCAGTGAATACACGCAAGAATCCTATAAAAATGCCTCTTTGTATTAATGGAGGATCTCTTGAAAAATATTACAGTCTGATAGCTCGCGGGGCGTAAAGATCAACCTTCAATACTTCAAAAAGTGAAGTATTTATAACCCAAAATTACAAACGATCCTGTCATTAAAGATCAAGACGTGGTAAATCTATTTTTAGCCTAACTAACTTAACAAATTACAAAAGTCTAGGAAACTGTTTGATGATGTGTCACAACTTCATGCTGTTTTCTGGGTGAATCGTTGGTGAGGCCTCTGCACGACCTCGTCTGACTGGATAGCTGACTGGGCTGGGACAGCTCATCTACTACTCGATCAGGTCACAAATCTCTTCCCATCAAAGATGACTGGGAACGCTGACTTTGAGTAACCTTCGGTAGACTTCATCCATTTCTGTGTACTTGGCGAAAGTAGGCTTGGTGATGAAGATGTATCAGATCTTATGCTGAATGTTGATGTCCAATTGAAGTGCATATAGGAATGCCTTGCCGGTGATGCTACCTTGAATCCCTGCAAATTTCGAACTATCCTTAGCCACATCGGCTAGTCTCTTTTTGTAATCTGGGAGCGTCATCAATTTGTCATTTATCACCTTCAAACCAAGAAGACCTTTCTTCTGTAGAGCCTCAATCTTGCTGAAAAAAATTTGTACCCCTAGGTCCATGGCCTGAACCTTTTCTTCCAGTTGTAGCATCAGTCCTCTCTTGGTCAAGACTCTTTTGATCTCAAGGATGGTCTCTATTCTATCCTCAATTCTCAGCTCTTCCAACTCCTCTCTGGTTTAGAATTCAAGAATTTGATGATTTCATTAGCCTGTGTGGGCATCTCTCCCAGTTCTGATCTGATCTTCTCGATGGCTTGTTTACTTCTCTACACAAATTCATTTTGCTCAAACATAATCTGTATCATTGGCCATATTTCGTTCATAGACTTGGTGATGTCTGTCCAGATACTTTCTTTGACTTCGGCCAGTGTTTTACCTGCCACTGTTTGCTTCCGGAGATGTTGTAACTCTTGTTTGAGTTGGTATGACACCTATTTTTCCTTGGAGAAGCTGGTTTGATAAGAAGATTTGAGTTCCTGAAGGTTCTCAATCTCCTTTTTGAGCTTGCTAATCTCTATCTCCTGCAGGTTCATCTCTTCCATAGATTTGGCCAATTCAACCGTCTTTTCCAGAGATGTCAGTGGATTTTCCGATGGGACTTCTGCTAGTGATACTGTGCTCACTCCTGAGAGTGGAACTGCACTCAATGAAATGACTTCCATGGGTTTCAACTGTTCTTTCTCTTTCACTAGCTTCTCCATCTCAACTTCCATTTCCTTCAGTTGTGCATTTTGCTCCATGATTAGCTTAAGCATCTCATCTTTTTCTCCTTCTGTCTCTGCTATTTCCTTTGCCTGCAAGTCTATTGTTGGTGGCAACTTCAATTGTTTTCTCAAAGACGCTATGTCGACATTTTTCTTCTTGATCATATCCTTGATTGCTTTCACATTTGATGGGTCGTACCCGATCTTAAGGACCGGTTCCTCCAGCGTTTTGATCCTGTTATCCTTGGCAAAGGATGATATTTTCTCCAACTTCAACTGTGTCTGGACATTGTTCAGAGACACTTGTAACCTGGAGGCAGTAGTGGAAGCATGTGCCAACGTGGAGAAAACCATTTCTCTAGTTTGCCTGTGCAGGTCCATTTGATCGGCAGGATGCATGTATTTGGTCTGGAATTCAAAGATTTCCCTTTTATAGTCGATGATTACCTTTGGGTCTAGCACCTGTGCTTGGAGAAATGCCATGTGCATTCTACCCTTCTCCATGTCAAATGTTGATAACAACCTGTGTTGTGCAGTCGACGTATGCTTCCAGAATCGGGCGTATGTGCTATTGATCAGAGTTTGATTCTTTTTCTTGATCAATTCATATTTCTCAAAGATGCTCAGCTTTGGTCATGTCTTGCCTGGATGGTTGATTAGTGGAGTATCTGTAGTCTTCTTTGGTAACACAATGGTTACAATCTTCTTGCTGCTTGTATTGAGGAGCGACCGATCAACCTCTGTCACTGTAGTGGATGGAATTTCCTTTTCTCCAACCGGGTCAGGAGTTGGACTGGTTTTTGGCCTCTTGGTATGCAGTCAAAATTCTTCTAATGATACTTCAGTGACAGGAGGTGATAGATCCTGCCTAGGTCTTTTCTCCTTTGGAGCTTGTGGTGTGGTTGTCTGTGATACAGTGACCGGGAGGTCCTGTTGTTCTGTTTCAACCACAGTGTTTGGTTCCCATCCTGTCTGGTTTGTAAATTTTTCTACCTCAGGCCTAGATTCATGGACATACGGGATATTCTTGTTTTTTATCCTCATCTCTGAAATGATCCCGCACGGATCGTAGTGCCATGTGAAACTCACAAAGAATTTCATTTCCTTCAGCAGCCTGTCTACTTCCTCCCCGATGCCTCGACTGTTGCAGATGAAAGACCCAATCTGCCCTTTGATTTTGAGCTATTGCTTCTTCTTTAAAGACACAAAATGAATATCATCCGATTTTATCATCTGCCTTATGTATTCCAGAGAAAAAATTCTGACAGGTAAGTATTTGGGCAGTTTATATGGGGCCAACTCGCACCCATAAACTCTGATCTCAGTGTGATTTTGGTACATATACCAATCACCAGTCTTTGTATGATCCGAGAGATGTAGGATCCTCTGAAATTCGTCATTAATCCTGGGTTCGGGTCTGCCGCTGAGCATGCTCACCACTGGGTGGTAGAATTGATCGATGAATTGCTTGGAACTGAATTTTGTGGAGTTATGTCTGAGCAGGGAAGTCCATGCAATTACTGCCTGGGGTCTTCCATCTCCATCCATCTTCTGCATAGAAAAAGCAAATTTGTCCGCTTGGAAGAAAACAAACAGGTATGCCAGTATTGAAGAATACCGAAACATGCCTTCTGTGGTGAAATTGACGAATTGCTTGTGAATGTTGCTCACCAGGAACATGTCGAAGTCGAACTATGTAGTGGGCTTCTCATCGATGGAGAAAATAGACAAAAATCCCAGAATGGGTTCATCTACCCACTGATTTGAATAATAACCCAACAAGGTGCATAGCGACGTGATAACCTGGTTTCCTTTTGTTGAGAACATGGAGGAAGGATAAGGGGGATTTGTAGCGGGGAGCTGAGCGGACTGTGGAAGAAAAAGCTCAAATATTTGAGCTCTTTGAGGAAAAGTCATCTTTTGGTATAACTCTGTAAGGAATTCAAGGTTAAAAGGTGATGCGGAGTCGGCTCAGGATATTTGCATCATTTGGTCGATGGTTTCTGGCATGATGAGGAAAAAAACTTCCCCGAACGAGGATATGATGGCTCTTTGCTCAGGAATATAGTGGGCTTGGCACTTGAGGGCGAACTCTGGGAAATGGTGAATCCGGGGGAAGAGATACAGGGGTAGGTTGGACTCCCAGAGTCCAATTTCATCACTCTGGTCCAGGAAGACTTCTTTAAGCCATGATCGAAGGTCTGCGAAGTCGAAATCGCACTTAGTGTCTATGATTAAGTAGTCTTTGTCGACCAGTGGAACCCTGTCGAGGTCGACAGGAGGCGGGAGAAACGGATTCTCCTCTCCTTCTGTTCGTTTTGACTTTGGCACCATTATTGTAACAATACCTACAAATAAAACAACGTTAGTGGGGACGACTATAGATGGGTGCGACTGACTATAACGGAGAAGAAAATGGGGTAAATTCTCTGGTGCGATGAGTGGGTAAATGGTGAAGGAATGAAGAGTGAGGGTAATTTTGAGTAAACGGGTATCTGTTGGGCGCGGGGGGCAGGTCAGCTGGATAATGGATAAGTTATCCAATAATAAATGGCCAACGGGTCATTTAGAACGTGAGATGGCAGGTGACAATGACTGAGGGATACAGATGGGTGATGTGGCGGTTATCGATTGGGGGGAAAAATCATGGTGAGGGGACTTGCCATGAGTGAATGAGGGAGAAGGATTGGCAGAGCTATGGGATGTGACTCTTTTGGAAAGGTGGATGATGACGTCACGAGGTGACGAGGTATGTCAGACAGTAGGAGGCGGTGGGACTCGGGACCAGTAGATTTATGCCACGTATATATAGAGGGCCCGCCAGAGTAAGGTTCCATTCCGGACCCCCCCCCCCCACCGTTAAAGGTAGATCAGTCGAGGGGGTCCGAAAAATACCTTGGGCCATCAATCTACGCACTTTCCTTTTGACCGCAGATCTGTGTGCGCTCTTTAACACACATTCTAGACCCCCCCCATCTCCATTAAAGGCAGAACGGACGGAGGGGTCCGGAATCCAATACAGACCGTAGATCTAAGCGCCGAAACTTGGGCCGTCCAGATGCGTGCATGCATTATCAACGATTCCAGACCCCCCCCTCCGTTAAAGGTAGAACGGTTGGGGGGGGGGGGTCCATAATGGTTTGTCCACCGTAGATCTGGGCGTGATCATCTGGACCGTTGATATATGAGCGGTGCATAAATGTGGGCGCAGAAAGTATATGCGCCCAGAGAACTTAGGATAAGTGCATATCATGGGTTTTTTCCAAGCTTTTTTCATGTTTACATCACCAAGGGGTTAGGCAAACAACTGTTTAAGCATCCAAGACATGGTCTAACATTGATCATCGAGTTGGTTTTATTAAAATAAAGCAAACTACCCTATGTTCAAACCTAACTTCTTATGACAATTAGCCCAGATTAAACTATTGGGCTAAGAACTTACTCTATCCTGGGGCTACCTGACCAAGATTAGACAGTTTGGCCAGATTTATTCACTAACTAACCTAGATCATTTGTCTAAGATTAAACAGTTTAGCCAAGCTTATTCACTATTCCTATCAACATCAATTTTAAAGAACTTGGCCATGCTTGAAAGGTATGGACCAAGTCATTGTTATTGCATGGGGCTCTTATTGAAATTCTTTTATGCCCTCTTTTTTTTTTCTTCTTAAATTATTTGCAGAATGAAAAATCATTTGACAAACAAAAGCACTAAAGAGATAACATTCCAGTCACCAGTTGATCCTATAAATTATAGGGTGATAACATGTATAAAAGTAAATATCTACTTAAAAAATTTGCATATTTGCTATGTATAATTTATGGTCTCCAGGAACCTAAAATTTGATACATTTCAATTTCTTGTATCCACAAGGCCCCGTTTTAAAGAAAACTAATTCGGGAATGCTATTTATTTGGTCCTTTTGTCCACCTCCCTATGTAACAGACATTGACACTATATTTTTTGCGCTTTTGTCCACCACCGTATGTAAAACCTATGTAAAGAAAACTAATTCGCAAATGCTAAATTTTTGGGACACGATCCCCTTAAAATTCAAATAGTCCGCAGGTCCCATTGTCAATTTGTATATCACGGAACAACAAAACCCCGATTTTCAGGTCCCCAGCCCGAGAACCCGCGATCCAAAAACTGGCTAAGTATGGAATGAGGGTTTCGTCCATGCTCTAATTTGAGAATGCTATTTTTTTCTCTGCTTTTTTGTGTTCCTAGATTTTTATAGAGAGTATGTATACAGAGTTACGTATTTTCTATGTATAGTTTATGGTCTCCAAGAACCTATAATTTCATAAATTTCAATTTCTTGTGTGGATGAGTCGTTGTTTTAAAGAAAACTAATTCGGGAATGCTATTTATTTTCTCCTTTTGTCGACCGCCCTGTGTAACAGACATTGGTACTGTACTTTTTGTCCTTCTTTCCACCAGCGTATGTAAAACCTATGTAAAGAAAACTAATTCGCTAATGCTAAAATTTTTTAACACGAGCCCCTTAAAATTCAAATAGTCAACAAGTTCGATTGTCAATTTGTATATCGCGGAACTGACGATGCTTTTTGTAGGACACAAAACAACAAAATCTCGCTTCTCAGGACCCCTACCCGAGAACCTGCGATCCAAAAACTGGCTAAGTCAAAAACCTGCTCTTTTAAAGAAAACTAATTCGGGAACGCTATTTTTTTCATACTTATGTTCACCAGCCTATGTAACAGATGTCAGTACTATTTTTTTTTTCTTTTTTTGTCCACCAACATAAGTAAAAAGGAAAACTATTTCGGGAATGCTAAACTTGTTTTAATTAATTATAAATAATTTTGTTGATAGAAAAATAAATTATTGAGTTTATTATTTCAATTTGGTTATTCGACACAAGCCCCTTCAAATTGAAATAATCTGCAAGTCCGATTGTCAATATGTATATCGCGGAACTCTAGGTGCTATTTGTAGGACAAGGAACAACAAAAGCCCGCTTTTCAGGTCCCCAGCCCGAGAACCCGCCATCCAAAAACTAGATAAGTCAAGAACCCGCTCTTTTAAAGAAAAATAATTCAGGAACACTATTTTTTTCATACTTATGTTCACCAGCCTATGTAACAGACGTCAGTACTATTTTTTTGTTCTTTTCTTGTCCACCAGGATATGTAAAAAGGAGAAGTAATTCGGGAATGCTAAACTTGTTTTAATTAACTATAAATCATTTTATTGATAGAAAATAAGTTATTGAGTTTATTATTTCAATTTGGTTATTCGACACGAGCCCCTTCAAATTCAAATACTCCGCAAGTCTGATTGTCAATATGTATATCGCGGAACTCTAGGTGCTATTTGTAGACCACAGAACAACAGAAGCCCAATTTTTAGCTCGTTAGTCCCAGAACCCGCGATCCAAAGATTCAAATAGTCCACAAAGCAACTTGTCAATTTGTATATCGCGAAACCCGCGGAACAACAGAGCCCCAATTTTCAGTTGGCAACCCTGACAACCCAGAATGAAGCTTCCATGCATACTCTATATATCTACTTAATCAAATTACATATTTGATTTTTGTAGGCCACAAAACAACAAAAGCCCGATTTTTAACCTGAGAACCCGCGATCCAAAAATTCAAATAGTCCGCAAGATCGCTTGTCAATTTGTATATCGCGGAAGTGTCGGTCCTATTTGTAGGCCACGGAACAACAGGTCCCCAGCCCGAGAACCCGTGATCCAAAAACTAGCTAAGTCAAGAACTCGCAATCCAAAAACTAGTTAAGTCGAGAACCCGCTCTTTTAAAGAATACTAATTCAGGAACACTATTTTTTCATACTTATGTTCACCAACCTATGTAAAAGATGTTAGTACTATTTTTCTTTCTTTTTTTTTCCACCAGCATATGTAAAAAGGATAACTAATTCGGGAATGCTAAACTTGTTTTCATTAATTATAAATTATTTTATTGATAGAAAAATAAATTATTGAGTTTATTATTTCAATTTGGTTATTCGACACGAGCCCCTTTCAAATTCAAATACTCTGAAATTCTGATTTTCAATATGTATATCGCGGAACTCTAGGTGCTATTTATAGACCACAGAACAACAAAAGCCCAAATTTCAGCCCGCCAGTCCGAGAACCCGCGATCCATAAATTCAAATAGTCCGCAAAACAACTTGTCAATTTGTATATCGCGGAACTCGCGGAACAACAAAAGCCCAATTTTCAGCCTGCAACCACGACAATCCGGAATGAAGCTTTCGTGCATGCTCTATATATGTACTTAATCAAATTACATATTTGATTTTTGTAGGCCACAGAACAACAGAAGCCCGATTTTCAGCTCGCCAGCCCGAGAACCCGTGATCCTAAAATTCGAATAGTCTGCAAGACCGCTTCTCAATTTGTATATCGCGGAACTCTCGGTGCTATTTGTAGGCCACGGAACAACAGGTCCCCAACTTGAGAACCTGCGATCCAAAAAACTAGCTAAGTCAAGAATTAATTATAAATGATTTTATTGATAGAAAAATAAGTTATTGAGTTTATTATTTCAATTTGGTTATTCGACACGAGTCGCTTCAAATTCAAGTACTCCACAACTCTGATTGTCAATATGTATATCACGGAAATCTAGGTGCTATTTGTAGACCATGGAACAACAGAAGCCCAATTTTCTGGTAACAGACATTACCGCTATTTTTTTCGATTTTTGCCCACGTGCCCATGTACTTCAACTTCCTGCCCACGTACCCATGTACTTCAACTTCCTGCCCACGTGTCTCATGAATTTAACTTCAGCTCACTGGAGGCAGGGCGCCATTACTCTCAGTGCGCCCTGAGCTGGTTTCCCCTCAGGGCAGCTCAATATTTACAGCTTGACACCATGGAAATTCTCTATAGTGCTTCATTTTGACAGACTTTTATATAATCTTACTTATAATTTTTTTTTATTGAATTCAATTTAAATAATTGTGTATACTATTTATTAAATAGAACATGTTATAGCGTTACATAAATTACTATAAATCTTCATACAATGTTACAATATTCTATAAATTGCTCAACCTCGTGTATATGACGGAATTGTTGGGTGAAAAATGTATATGAAGGAAGTGTTTGGTGCAAAATGTATATCACTCAACACGCTGGATGTCGTGAACCTGCGACTCCATATTTGTTCGGTGCATTTCTATAAATTACTGTCTCATGTATATGAACGAATTGTTCGGTGCAAAATGTATATGACTGAAGTGTTGGGTGAAAAATGTATTTCACGGCATAGGGTGGCCATAAAAAATGAAAAAAGTGAAGCCACGATTCCGTGATTGTTGGGTTACATTGCTTGTGCATTAAATATTTCATGTACTATCAAAATTAGATCCTAGGAACCTTCGTTCATGTACCAAACATTAATATTTTTTGATAAATTTCAAATAAAACTAATTCACGAATACTAAATTCTGCATGAATACCACGTGTACTGCAGCTTGCGACCCACACATTTACTCCCTTTCCAGCCTGATAGGGACTACGTTGCCATGCAACACTTGTTTAAAGTGTAAGTGAAAACGATGAACACATTACTTTCTATGAAGCAACAGGTTACAAAAAATTCATTGGTTTTACACAAAGTTCGAGTTACAAGGGGAGTTATAAGGGGTGATGCATTTTTTTTAAGAGATTGAAGTATTTTTTTTAGTTTAAGGGGTATATTTATTATATTTGTTTAGGCAGAGTATATTTTAATTGTTTATGAGTCAATTTTATTTAAATTTCAATTTAGTTGTATGTGATAGCATAAATTTTTTTAAGGTTTTCAAATTTTCTTTTATTAATTTTAATTAAAAAAAAAAAAATTATTTTGTAAAATTTGAAATTCTTAATTTTTTATTGGTTGACGACAATGATATGACTATTTTTATGTGGTTTTAATAGGTATTGTCATTACAATATTTAATTAAAAATACTAAAAAATTAAAAAATCCCTACAAGTGCCACCTAGTCATCACTTTAATTTATCATTTAATGTGATCATTCTTGATATAAGAGATATCATTATTTTAATACATTCTTGATGTAAAATATATTATTATTTTAATCCATTTGTACTCCATTCCCTCGTGGTTTAATACTTCATTTATTTGATAGTGCTTCATGTTTTAGGGATCACTTTAGTCTCTTTTAATGAATTGTCTTTATTTTAGCTAAAAAACATAAATTTAAGGATTTTTGGCTTAGCTTGTATGTTTCAATAAATTTAGAACATCAAATTTTTATAAATACTATCTTTTTTCATTGTCAATAACATAATATCATTTTTGTAAGTCAATTATAAGAAAGTGTAATCTACTTTTCACATTCCTTCTTCCCTCAATTGTCATAATAGTTATGACTAAAATGTTAACATAGAGTGTACTTTTCTATCTAATTTATAAAAAAAAAATAGTTTATCAGCTCTTCCAACTTTCTTTCAAAATTCTTGTAATAAACCTAAACCCAAAACAAGATAACAATATATTTTCAACTTCACAGTTAAATTCGTTTGCATTTATTTTGTTTTCATGGAAGACTCCATCATGCTTCTATAGTCCTGAGCTATGTGTCCATGGTTGTGGCATTTGAAACATTTAATATTATTGTAGTTACCTATATTCCTTACTTGAGTATTTCTTTCATAAGCTCTACAGTCGATAACATTATGTCCAAAATTGTTGCAACAAAAACAATAACCAGGAAAGAAACTTTGACACCTGGGAGCGAAGGGTCTTCTTTGAAATGGAGGTCTTTGAAATGCTTCCCTGTCATGTCTTGATTGATCATGGTATTTTACTTTTCTATTGAAATAATTTGAACCATCTGTCTGAATTTTAGGTCTTTCTTCAGTCTTTTTTGGTAGTTTGGAACTCTTTTACTCTTCAATGTCTTTCTGGTTGTGGTCATACCCAATACTTGTCTTGTCACTAGGAGATCCTTGTTGATGGAGGATTTCTTCTAAGGTTGGTGAACTCTTCTCAAACTTCAAGTTTGTGGCAGCTATCATTTTCACTTCTTCTCTTAGAGAAACAATTTCAAGTTATTTTGCTTGAAAGATTTATTTGTTCTCTTTTAGCTGATTGTTTAGGACTTCTTTAATTTTCTTGTCCTCTTCTATTTGAATCATAGCATTCTGCACGTTTGTGCTTAGTTGGGTATCTTTCTCTTCTAATTTATTCTTCAATTTATTCTTCAGTCTTCTTACCCACTTCTAATTGTGCCTTTAAAATAATGATAGTCTTTTTAGTCACACTTAACTTCTCTTCTAGTAATGTATTCTTTTCGTGATACCTATGTAGTTGTTCCATTAGAATTTTGTTCTTCTCCCTTGCATTCCTCAAATCATCTAGAGCACTAATCATTTCCTCTTCAAGGTCTACTTCAGCTTCTACTTCATCATTCTCTTCTTCTTTCGAGGCATGTATTTTGCTTTCATATTTATCTTTGTCAAAATTGATTTTATTTGCATAGGTACATATAATGTCACAAGGATTTAATTTATCACCACAAGAATACTTACTTGATTCGTCTTCCTTCACCTTTTCTTCATTTGATTCATCAGTTGCATGTTTATTTGGGTTGTCATCCATTTTATTTGATGTTGAATCTTTCTTTGATGTATCTTCCTTTTGATCTTTTGCACATTCCTACATTGCTTCCTTTATGTAGTTTTCTTGTAGTTTGTCCCAAATCTCTTTAGCTAATGAATGTTATCCAACTTTGTTTATTTTCTTTTCGGACTCTAATAATCCCCTTAGAATGATGTTCAATTCCATTGCATTGTATTTTTTTAGCTTCTTTGTTGTGGCACCCTTTTGTCTATCTTTTGGAGTGGTGTAACCATCTAGTACTGATTTCCAAATGTCAAACCCATGTGCCTGTAAAAATGTTCTCATCCTTATGCTCCAATGAGAAAAGTTTGATCCATTGAAAAATGGAACTCCACCACCAGAGTAAAATTCCTTAATATCCATGATCTTCCTTCCAGTGGTGAGATTGTACCTGAAGGAACCTACTCTGATACCAATTGTCAGAATATTCACCAATACTGAGAGGGGGGGGTGAATCAATATTGAACACTTTTTACCATTTTTAACCCCAAGAACATCATGTAAACATTAACAATTAACAATTCCATTCATCATCACAAAAAAAAACATACACAAAACACAATGATTTTTACATGGAAACCCAAACGAAAGAAAACCACATAATGCTTTTCTTATATCATGTTGAGATTACATTCACAGGAAGCACAAACTTCCAATACTTTCCAACACAAAATGGAAGGAGGCACCAACCCCCTGATTTACAAGCACCAACCTGAAGGAAGCTCCAACTCCTTGATTTACCAGCATTGACTGGAAGGAGGCACCAACCCCCTGGCTTTACCAACTCCAATTGGAAGGAATCACCCACTCCCTAAAGCACAAACAAAAACTTGTTGAATGAAGACACCAATATTCCAGTGCACCACCCTGATATGAATAAGAGTATCAACCTACCACTTTCATTGTCTTCACACTGTCTCTGTCACTATCTTCACATTGTCACTGTCACTATGACCACACTGTTACTGTCTTCACACTGTCATTGTCTTCACAATGTCATTGTCACTGTCACTGTCATCACACTATCACTGTCACTGTAATCACATTGTTACTGTCTTCACACTGGTTTCCTCCAAACTTGTATGCTTCATTCCACATACAATCCTTAAAATACTAGCAAGCCTCATAACATCATTTCTAGAAGGTAATCACCGACGACAACATCCATTCATGACAATGTCCATTAATGACAATATCTACTCATTAAAACATCACAAAAAAATCACGACAACATCACAACTTCGTATCAAAGCATACAACAACATCACAACCTCACAGAAACATCACAACCTCACAACAACATCACAACCTTCAAATACAATCCCAAAATCACTTCTTAAATCTGCATACAAAACTGCTTAGAACTATACCTCAAATCTACAAACTTGTAAGATTCACCACCAGCTCAATTTTCCATTTCCGATTCTGAAACATGGCCCTCATATATTAGTATGTGTTCTCCTTCTAGTTGAACAAGTATCATTCCATTTTGACCTACACAGCTTCATATATAACCATTTTATCTCGAACACATGTTTGGGATTAGTTTTCATATTAGTCACAAACCCTAACTTCAAACATGTATAACTTTGTAATTATAATCAATCGGTATATGAAACTTGTACCCAATATTATTTGATGTCTTCTATAAAATTTCTCCAAGTTTCGATCCTTGACTCATTCAAAAAAAAAATATAGCAAAAATGGAAAGATGACATGTTTTGAAGAAGAAAACCCTAGTTGTAAAAACCTCAACTTCCACTAAGTATAACGTTAAATCTGTAATTACTCAGGACCTAAAATTCGTAATCAATATTCTTTACTGTCTCTTCTTAAATAAATATAAGTTTCACTATTTGAATCATTCTAGAAAAAACGTGATATCAAAAATGCCAAGATGACCTTCAAAGAAAAACCCTAGAACAAATCTTCACGAGACTTCATCTTCCTTTGGAATTTTTCCCTTCTTAAGAGAAACTCTTAGACTTTCCCTACACACCAAAAAGACACCCCAACACCTTGAGCACACCTAAGACTCGATCTCTTCGTTGTTTGCACTAAAAATTCAAAATTCTATCATGTATTTATAGTAATTATGTCCCCAAAAATTAGCTAAGTCGACCTCAACTTTATGGTTGGGTTATCGGTCGAAAAACTCATATCTCCTCATTCCTAGGGAGTTAGAGGGAATTCCATATACCATTGGAAAGGTCTCAGAATTCAACAATATCATTATTTCAATCTTTATCTTGGACATCTGTAGGCTTATTCACTTGACTTTAGCGACATCTTCACTTGGATTTAGGGCTTCTTTAAGGCTCCTTCAAGGCTGCATTTATGTACAACTCAAAGTGGGCATGTGGAAAAAACCACATGTTATCTCATCCCATGAGGACCATGCTTAAAATTTACACCATAAGGGGAAGAATTTGGAGTTATATACATTTATTCTGAGGCTCCTTCAAGACACTTCAAGGCTTCTTTAAGTGGCCTCATCATTAGTGCTTCAGGGGCTTCAATTTGCTTTGACATTGACTTGTCATCATGGCTTGAATTTTGCATGTTGGCTTCTCAAGGCTTCATCAACATGACTTCAAGAATTCTTCTCTTGGATTCATGGCTTCAAGGCTTCTTTACTTGGCTTCATGGCTTTAAGGCTTCTTCAATTGGCCTCTTGGGTTCAATACTCAAACAATCTTAAGGCTTCTTTACTTGGCTTCATGGCTTCAAGGCTTCTTTACTTGGATTTATGGATTTAAGGCTTCTTCACTTAGCTTCATGGCTTCAATACTCAAACAATCTCCCTTTTTCACTACCACATCATCATCATCATTGTTACATCCATATCATTACTGCCACATCATCATAATCATCATCATTGCCACTTTGACATCAATGACAATATTTTCTCAACAACTATTGACATTATAAATTACGTTTTTACTTGATTTATATGCAAGTCACTATTTGAAATGCACAACCATCACAAAATATGTGCCTAAATATACTAGGATTGTTGTGTAGGTGAGGAAGTTACTCGTGTGGTCACCACAGGTAAATCTCACATTTGCACTACTAAACAAACATAGTTCCCTTCTATTACCACATGCTCTTGATTATACTTGTAGATTGTAGGTGAAACAACTTCAAATCCATGGGTTTATTTTGTTATTTTTAACCAACTCTTAATTCACCCTTGAAGGACATTGACACAAGTTATTTCTTACTTTTAAATCATACTGTAAATTTATTTTTCTTTCATATGATTAACACGCACATGCACCATACATACATACATACATATACATATACATATACATATACCTTTTATGCCAGGAGACATGTGTAAATGCTTAATATATGGGAAAAAATATGATAATGTGGAGAGTATAATTTTCATGAGCAAAGATCCTATCATTATTGTGCATTATTCCCTTGGGGGTTGTTATCACACAAATTGTAGGTTGGGAAAATCCTGACCTAAACCATGAGATGGCGATAATTGTGGGAGAGTCTACCCACTATCACCCTAGATAAACCCTCCCTTTGCTTTAATGAAGGAGAAATACTATACAAGGGGGGAATCTCGGGTGACCCTAGGGGAAATGAGACGGAAACTGAGGTTATGGAAGTGATACCCCTATAGGTCAAACTACCAAGTAGAGAAATGACTTGGGAACAAGTCTCAAATATGGTTAATGATTTCCAAGTGCTTGAGTACCTGTGGAACATAGTTGTACCTGCCAGAGACACAAGAAAAGACAAGTATAAAAGCTCAAAGATTAAGTGGACAAGAAAGTTAAGCTTGTTTTCCCAAACTAAAATAGTAAAAAAGAGCATATATCAGAAAGGAATAAATCTAATTACTGTATATTTAATCACTCAAAACATTAAATATTTATTGAGAGATGAAGCACAAAACATGTAGATTAATTCCCAATACTTTAGTACAAACTTTAGTGGTATTAGAGGGTTGTTGTATGATGATTTAAGAGTATGTTTGTAACATCCAAATGGTTGTAGAAAATATTTTCTACAGCAGAAAGTTTCAACCACTAAAACAAGTAAGTAATCCGACAAAAAGTTCACCAATTAGCAGTAGAAAGATAGTGATGGCTTACTAACAAATTTCCACGATTGAAATGCAAGTTAGATTTAAATATATAAAGTGATTTGTTGAATCCCTAATAGCTGTATTTTTTACTTAGTTATAGCTCAAAGTATACTATTCCAATCAAGATGCCCTAGATGCTTTAACAAGCTTAAAGCATCAAGAAAAGATCCCAACTTGAACAAGATCAATATATCTCTAAATTACGTTTACCGATGCAATTTATTTCTCCAATGAAATAAATGATTAGTGTCTTGCCAAATGGGTTATGGAGTCTTCTTGTATTAATTTAGGACAACTAAATCTCAAGGGGTGTAATCCATTTTACTCCCTTGAAATAACAACCCTAACAAGGTAAAGTCTACGAGGGTGTAAACCCTTTTACTCCTCCTAGCAACCTTTGCAATAGCCTTTTCAACAAATAATAATGATAAAACTTGGTGTAGGGTGTATGCCCTTATACTCCTCCAAGGATCTAGACAATAAAAACCATGGAACAAGAAAGAAACCTAACAAAGTGCATATTTTCTTTACCAATTCCAAAAAATGCCAAGTGCTTGAGTACCTGCGGAAACAAATCTCAAACATGGTTAATGATTGCCAAGTGCTTGAGTACTTGTAGAAGATAGTATTACTTGTCCGAGACACAAGAAAATACAAGTATAAAATCTCAAATATTAAGTGGACAAGCAATTTAAGCTTGTTTTCCCAAACTACAATAGTAAACAAGAGTATATATCAGCAAGGAATAAAGCTAATTATTGCAGATTTTTTTTTTAAAAGAACTAGGGAAATTTATATTATAAAGGTTTGGATAAATCCAGTGTAGTACAAAAAAAAAGGCCACGATAGACCTTCGGCATATAGATGATTTAAAAATTGAGACTGTTGTTACAAAATTTGTGTCCACTGTGTTGCCAACTTTCCTAACTATGTCATTTTTGTTGTATTTCGAAGAATAAAACCTATAAAAAAACTCCATTTATGTATATCATAAAACAAAACATGACACTTGGAAATTACAGAATCAGCTACCCGGTTCCTTTTTGACCTCCAGATGTCCATGTTGCTCCCAAATTGGGTCTATTGTTGGCTTGTTGAGGTCTAGGAATTGATTCACTGTGGCCGAAGTTAGATTTCTAGAAGCTTCCTAGGTGTTGTCTGGGGTGTTGGGTTGCTGATAATTTCTTTCCATCTGATCCATACGACCTTGCATGTTCTCCATTTGACTACATCGATCCTCAATTTGGCTGCACTAGGCGAACACTTCATCCTGCAATCTTCTAATGAGGTGTCTGTGCTGAGAGAGAGAGTTTCTAGCTCGAAGGTCAATGTGGAATTGATTACTCCCATATGAATTCTCAGCCTTTGACACCCTACACAATCTTTCTCTGGGTCTTGTTGATATTGACTTGCAAAAAAATCATGCGAGTTCATGACCCTTGGCTCTTTATGTGACTTCTTCCTGTTGCCCATGAAGCTAAGAGGGAGTTGGTTCTGCAAGAGGTGAGGGAGGGCGCTCCAAGCGCAGGTCGACGAGAAGACAAAGGGCCCAGAATTGGAAGAGGGGGAGTCTATTCCCAAACATAGTTTCACTGAGAAAATCTGAGGGAGGTGGCTCAGAAAGGGCACATAAGAGAATTCGAGGATAACAGAGTCCAGAGTAAGCTCAAGGAAAATTCGAGAGAACCACAAAAGAGAGACTACTCGGAAGCATTGAAATAAAACTCCCCAAGAAACAATCATCGAATAATTCATGTCATACATAAATGGGAGCACCCAAATCTCAGAATCTACCTGAAACGATGTACTTAGACCCTTCATAGACCCGATCCAAGGACTGAACCCGTCGTCATCCTGATGATTCCACGTTGCGTCAGGATTGTTGCACACTCGACCCATATGAACCAAAGGCTTCACCTCCCTGTTACCCACATAATCGACTGGACATATAATATAACCATCCCACGCCATGATGAAGTGATCGTGCAAATTCCCGTTAGCACGATTTACACCCCGATGAAGAGATCGTGCCATTACTCCTGCCAGTTGCCGCCTCCAACTATCGAGGCTCATGTTGGTGCTACAACTGTCCTCCCCC
The DNA here is from genome assembly GCA_009831015.1 of Picea engelmannii. NCBI lineage: Eukaryota > Viridiplantae > Streptophyta > Pinopsida > Pinales > Pinaceae > Picea > Picea engelmannii. The sequence goes on from ML813927.1 coordinate 50,826, forward strand.
ATCCCCTTAGAGAAGTGGGTCCTGGTATTTTGGTGAGAGGCTATCATTACACAAGAGGGGCTAAACATTCCTCATCCTCCACGCTTAAAATTCTGAGTGGTTTCTTGATGGCCAGATTGGCCGTTTTGTTTTCTTCAACAGTATTGCATCTAAGGACGTGGAAGAACTTGGTCTTTAAAGTCTTCATGGATAGGATAATTATGTCTATTACCCTTTTTAGACTCATATTTTTAGGCTCAGAACCCTGGATCATCATTTCATCATTCTTATGATTGTATTCGAATATCCTACTACGTTCAGATTTTGAATTTGTCTTTGGTTTTCCAATTGAAGACCTTTTAGAAGGATATAAGCCTCTACTTTATTATTGGTTTCCTTCCCTAGATTCCAGTAGTAGTTCAAGATTCTTTTTCCTCCAGGTTCTAAGAGAACCCCCCCCCCGCGCACCCGCACTTGCCTCCCCTGTAATTACTGCAGATTTAACCACTCAAAGCATTAAATATTTATTGAGAGATGAAGCACAAAACATGCAGATTAATTCCCAATACATTAGCACAAACTTTAGTGGTATTAGAGGGATGTTGTATGATGTTTTCAGAGTATGTTTGTAACATACAAATGGTTGTAGAAAATATTTTCTACAACAGCAAGTTTCAACCACTAAAACAAGCAAGTAATACAACAAAACGTTCACCAATTTGCAATAGAAAGATAGTGATGGCTTACTAGCAAATTTTCATGGTTGAAATGCAAGTTAAAGTTAAAGATATAAAGTGATTTTCTGCAGCCCTAATGTTTGTATTTTTTATTTAGTTATATCTCAAAGTATACTAGGCCAATCAAGACGCCCTAGAGGCTTTAACAAGCTTAAAGCATCAAGAAAAGATCCCTACTTGAACAAGATCAATATCTCTCTAAATTATGTTTACCAATGCAATTTATTTCTCCAATGCAATAGAATATTAGTGTCTTTCCAAATGGGTTATGGAGTCTTCTTGTATTAATTTAGGACAACTAAATCTCAATGGTTGTAAGCCCTTTTACTCCCTTGAGATAGCAATCCTAAAAAGGTAAAGTCTAGGAGGGTGTAAACCCTTTAACTCCTCCTAGCAACCTTTTCAATAGCATTTTTAACAAACAATAATGATAAAACTTGGTGGAGGGTGTATGCCGTTATACTCCTCCAAGGATCTATCCAACAACAACCATGGAACAAGAAAGAAACCTTACAAAGTGCATATTTTCCTTACCAATTCCAAAAAATGCCAAGACAAACCATAGTTACCAAGCATTCTTCATCACCAAAGAAAGAGAAAGAACCTCCAAGAGATAGTGCACCACTTCATTCCATAAGACAAGAGATAAACCATATAACAACACACACACACACACACACACACACACACACACACACACAGAGAGAGAGAGAGAGAGAGAGAGAGAGAGAGAGAGAGAGAGAGAGAGAGAGAGAGAGAGAATGAATTTTCCCAAGAGGGATGCAAATTTCAGCCAAGTAGTCTTATAACAATGGGAAAGCTATGATAAAATGAAAAGGAAACAATCCTTATTTATACAAAAGTTCTAAAAAGTGTTTGTCCACTTAAGATAAGGTAAACCACAAAATAAGGGAAACATTTCCTTTTATTTTTCCCCTTTATAGTATTAAATTCAAATTTAACTTAAAAATTGCACATAAGAGACCCTAAACATGACGTCAACCCTCTCTAGGGTGACGTTTTGGCACTTCTAGGAAGACATTTGAGATTAGAGGTGAAAAATTGGGTCTCCAAAGGCCTCCCTTTCATGCACTAGGTTTTCCTCCATCAATCCAAGGATTCTCTCCATCCAAATGCCAAGTGTCAATCAAGTCAACACCACCACCACCAAAACCCTAGCCCTAGGGTGACGTTAAGCTCTCCAAACTGGTGTTTTGACCTCCAAAGGAAAAATGTTGGGCTTGTAGGGGCTAGGTGAGTTCTTCCACTATGTCTTTCAAGCCTCCAAAGGTTGTCATCATCATATGGTTTGTGGGCAATGGTATCTACCCTGTGGGATTCATGCCCCAAGGAATCCCAAGTTAGGCTTGTTCTTCCAAAACTCTCCACCAAGAAAGGTCATGCAAAGACAATGAATACACCCTCCAATGATCTCAATTCAAATGTATCATGATAAGTAAATCAAATCAATAAAATATTCACCTAAGCATGTGCATAAAAAACCACCTCATCAAATTAAACAAGTGTTAAAAGACCCCATGCAACTTGCTAAGTTTAGGTATGGGAGGGTTGAAAAAGTAACCTATTGGGTGAATCATTCCCTAAGTCAAGGAGTGTTTCCCAAGTGGAACCCCCTCTAATCCATGTGGAGAAGATGAAGTTGATGGGGGAAAGACTTTTGGGCATGGTGTTCATGACATACAAGGGATCACAATGTCTCATTTATGGGTGCCTTTTTTAAGGGTGTGTTGCACCTTCATTTTCAATGCATCCTTTTTCCAATCTCATTTAATGTCATTAATTAATTAAGGTCCATAACAAATGGGTACTCCCTATGGGGTAACACATAGCTTGGGGTTCAATACCACAATTTCACTTGAAGGGGGAGATACACATAGTGCCATGGGGGTAAATTCTAGCTTGTAACGCAGTTCTGTAGATCTCTCAACTAATGGGACATTTATATATATGTGCTTTCTTTTGCAGGTCTTTGATTTTTTAAGAGAAACATTTCATTATTCTCAAGACCTGTTTTGGGTGAGCATCTATAAGGTTATGATTTTTCTTTTATCTTTTTCCAGCTACATTCCCTTCGGGCCGTCAACCCCTTCTTCCCATGAAATGAGGGACAATCCCTTATTGGGTCAGTACACCCAAAAATCCCAAAAGATAGGGAGGTTAGAGGATGAAGTGTGGAAAATGATAAGTATGATCAGGAAATGAAGGATGACTCATCAAGGGGACCTCCCAGTAAAAAATCCATCCCTAAAGGTGACCACTTACTATGGCACAATGTCAACCACTAAGGTTAAATAGGGAAAATAATATACTTCCAAGAAGACGTTACATAATCAAAAGCAACTTTAAATGCAACACACTCAAATGCCTCAAATATTGAAATGACACTCGCCATAATACTTGGCCTGTACCTCATGGAGCAAGACCCAATGTCTTTCGGAAGCAATCTGGTGTGGTGGATACCATCATTATGAATCTGAGATGTGTGGTGGTGAAGTTGACCTCTTTCTGTGCAAGTGGACACTATCAACCATCTGTCTCTCGGTAGTCCATGTCTACAACTTGAGGGCCTTGAGACATCATCTCCTTAGTTATTCCTGGGAAATGGGGATAACATCTATCTCCTACTCAGGGACATGCACTTTCCGTAGAGTGCATGCAAAAAACAACATCTCTTGGTCAGACCTGTGCCTACACTGAAACATAAAACCGTAAAATCTAGGGTGGCTCTACTCACCCTTTGTCCATGTAATCAAAATCAAATTTTCAAAATTGACAACTAATATAGAAAATATTTTTTTGTATTTTTATATATATGATGAAATAAATGTGTATATCAATAATGCAAGTAGAGTAGAACGAAAATCAAAGATGAAATGCAAATAAACTACCATGAGCAATCAATATGTAAATGCAAGAAAGCAAGATGACCTACCTACTTACCTAGGGCCTGTGCCTTGAAGAAGTCAAGTACCTTGAATGTAGGGTCAGAGAAGAGACCCATCTATTGGTAATGGAATATTTCTCTCGTCCAAGGCTGTCAAATAGTATTTCTCTTCCTTGGACCTCTCCTTTATGATGTAAGGGCCAAGCTAAGAGTCACCATCCTTCTGATCAAATTTAGGCTTTCCCTTCCTCTTATCCCACATGAACGCAAGACTTCCTTCGATGTAGTTGATGTAAGATATATTCTCAATGTAAGGGTACGAAGGAGGTTTTGTGTTGACTGCATCTTTAATGGTTTTCTCACGTTCTTTGTTCTCTTTATCTTCTTTCTTTAATATCTGGATGGACCCTAGTTCTTTCTCTTGGAGCTTCACAAGCTTCTCCTTGTATTCATTTGTCCTTGGAAGTAGTGTATCTATGCAATATTCCTATGAAAAAAGTAGGTCCCATGGATCATATTCAATGATCTGGCAACGTACATCAAAGTCACACTCACTAGTGTAGTCGAGACAATTGGGATCCATCACATGCTTCTCAACCCTTTTCCGACTATATATAATATAAAAAATTCCATCTCCCATGGGAATATGCGCTTGGGTGAGATCCATACTATAGAAACCCTGAAGAGAAATGAACCAACTTCTTGATAGAAGAATTCCCCAAGCATTTGGAACATCAATCATCACTATGTTCATAATGAGGATGATATGAGGAAAATCAATCAGGTAAACTTCAACATTTTCACAAAGCCCATAAACTTTGACCTTCTTAGAATCAATACCACAGCCATTTCCATAAGGTCGGTTCATCTTCAAACTAAGTTGTTCCATCACTTTCAAGGACTTCACATTTGCTAAGGCTCTAGATTCCAACATACAATTGTTCAAACAAAGACCATTTACCCCCAAAGAGAGATAGAAGGGAGGGTTATTACCCCTCTGTAATTCAAGATACATGGTGTTCAATATTATTGGAGGGTCCTCTTTTTCGGCTGGTACTTCCAATAAATTCAAGACTTACTTCCTCATAGAGGTAATCTTGCACATCTCCATCATAGGGATCGTCATATTTATCTTTTCGAACATGACCGACACATCTATGTTCAACTGAATCTCGTCGTATGTTGAAATTGGTTTTGAAAGGAATTCACAGACTGGAGGTGGAGGTGGTGGGACCACCTTCTCTGCAGATGGAGGAAGAACTTCCACCTCTGGATGAAGTGGAGTGGAAGGTTGTAGAAGAAGAACTAAATCCTTGTTTCTTCTTGCATACATCAAAACTTCCTTTTTTCTCAATTCCTTTCTCCGATCCTCTGTTAACTGATTTAACACTTAGAGTTGTCCTTCTCTAGCTCCTCTTTTTACAACTTCGTCAATTTGTTCCTGAGTAATATATTCTTCTCAGAAGTTACATATATTTTTCATGAAGCTTATACCATTAGAGGATTCTTCATCACATCGGGGATACTCATCCTCCCGATGAGGTTCTTGACATGGACAACACCATGATGTTTCTTCTGTGTTGACTATTTCAACTTGGTTTAATGTGTCAGGAGCTTTTGCATCTTGTTGAGGCTTCGGCCTCCGAGCTATGGCATCTCTGTATTGTCTAGTAAATTGAGGTCTAGGGGCAAATTGATTTCTTTCCACAGAGGTCAATCGGCCCATGATTTGATTTTGATCCTGGAAAAAATGAGTACTCATCTAGTCTATCTTTTGAGTCAAGAGAGCAATTGGATCTGGTGTACTGCTACTGAAATCTTTGGTCTTCGCTTTTGTCTTAGTATGAGGATACTAAAAAGGATCAACCTTGGAGTCAAGAAGATTCTCTTCAATCTTTGTGCTATACTCTTTGGCTTGTGCCAAGGTTGTGGGATTCTTGTCCTTTAGGATGAAAAAAAATTGTCCATCAAAAGCATTCATAAAAGGAGAATAACAACTGCATTTGGAGGACATAGATCCATCGGGATTTGGTTGTACAATTTGTCAAACTTGTTGTCAAATTCTCAAATTCACTTACTGTTTCATTCTCTTTCTTCTTTATATGATTGAACTGAGCTACAAACATTATGTTGTCCTTCTTTGTTATCCATGTGTTCTTGAAAAACTTGGTGAAATCTTCATAATATGCCATGTGGTTATCAAGAAGGCCCCTAAATCATCTTTCAACATCTTCATTTAATGATTAAGCTAGCAACATCATTGCCACATCCTCATTTTCTACTTATGTGTTCTCCATGTCTCGGCCCATGGCACATAGATGATTGTCGGTTGTGATCACATTATTTCATGAGAACTTTGGCAACCATTTGTGAGACTCTTTTGGCATGCCATTGGGATATTTGGGGATAGTGGCCATGTTCAAGGGTTTGTAGAGGTATTTTTCCCAAGGGCGAGACAATGGAGCAATGGGAAGGGTACCTTGGAAAAGGGTTTTGACAACGAGAGGTTTAAGAGGAGGCCTTCTTCGATAAACCTTGGAAGGATTGAATCTCCCTGGGGGAAAATTATTAAGGGAAGGTGGATTCTGGGATAGTGGAGTCACTAGATGAGCTTCAAGAAGAGCTCATCAAGGGTGGAAGGGTAACTTCCTTCAAGTGGATTTGCCAGGCAAGCTAGGGGTAAAGGTTTTGGGATGGAAGCTTTCCAAAGTGTCGTTAGGGCATGAAAGAGGATTCAAAATCATCCCTGTAAACAATGCCAAGATCTTATCACACAAACTGTAGGTTAGGAAAATCCTGACCCAATCCATGAGATGGCGATAACTGTGGGAGAGTCTACCACTATCACTTTAGATAAACCCTTCCCTCGCTTTAGTGAAGGAGAAATACTACACAAGGGGGGAATCTCGAGTGATCTTAGTGGAAAATGAGATGGAAAGCGAGGTTATGGAAGTGATACCCTTATAGGTCAAACTACTAAGTAGAGAACTGGATTGGAATCAAGTCTCAAAGATGGTTAATGATTTCCAAGTGCTTGAGTACCCGTGGAACATAGTTCTACCTGCTCGAGACATAAGAAAAGACAAGTATACAAGATCAAAGATTAAGTGGACAAGCAAGTTAATATTTTTGTCCCAAACAACACCAATAAACAAGACTATATATCATAAAGGAATAAATTTAATTACTGCATATTTAACCACTCAAAGCATGAAATATTTATTGAGAGATGAAGCACAAAACATGTAGATTAATTCCCAATACTTTAGCACAAACTGTAGTGGTATTAGAGGGATTTTGTATGATGTTTTCAGAGTATGTTTGTAGCAACCAAATGAGTGTAGAAAATATTTTCTATAGTAGCAAGTTTCAACCACTAAAACAAACAAGTAATTCAATAAAAAATTCATGAATTAGCAGTAGAAAGATAGTGATGGCTTACTAGCAAATTTCCACAGTTGAAATGCAAGTTATATTTAAATATACAAAGTGGTTTTCTACAACCCTAATGGTTGTAGATTTTATTTATTTATAGCTCAAAGTATACTAGGCCAATCAAAACGCCCTAGAGGCTTTAGTAAGCTTAAAGCACCAAGAAAAGATCTCAACTTGAACAAGATCAATATCTCTCTAAATTATGTTTACCAATGCAATTTATTTCTCCAATGCAATAAATCATTAGTGCCTTTCCAAATGGGTTACAGAGTCTTATTGTATTAAGTTAGGACTACTAAATCTCAAGGGGTGTAATCCCTTTTACTCCATTGAGATAGCAACCCTAACAAGGTAAAGTCTAGGAGGGTGTAAACCCTTTTACTCCTCTTAGCAACCTTTGCAATATCCTTTTCGACAAACTATAATAATAAAACTTGGTGGAGGGTGATGCCCTTATACTCCTCCAAGGATCTAGCCAATAACAACCATGGAATAAGAAAGAAACCTAACAAAGTGCATATTTTCCTTACCAATTCCAAAAAATGCCAAGACAAACCCTAGTTACCAAGCATTCTTCATCACCAAAGAAAGAGAAAGAACCTCCGAGAGATAGCGCACCACTTCATTCCATAAGACAAGAGATAAACCATATCAAGAGAGAGAGAGAGAGAGAGAGAGAGAGAGAGAGAGAGAGAGAGAGAGAGAGAGAGAATTAATTTTTCCAAGAGGGGCACAAATTTCAGCTAAGTAGTCTTCTCACAATGGGAGAACTATGATAAAATGAAAAGGAAATGATCCTTATTTATACAAAAGTTATAAAAAAGTGTTTGTCTACTTAAGTTAGGGACATAAACCACAAAATAAGGGAGACATTTCCATTTTTTTTTTCCCTTTACAATATTAAATTCAAATTTAACTTAAAAATTGCACATAAGAGACCCTAAAGATGACGTCAACCCTCTCTAGGGTGACATTTTGGCACTTCTAGCATTTCGTTTGAGCTTGGAGGTGAAACGTTGGGCCTCCAAAGGCTTCCCTCTCATGCGCTAGGGTTTCCTCCATCAAGCCAAGGCTTCTCTCCATCCAAATGCCAAGTGTTGATCAAGTCAACAACACCACCATGAAAACCCTAGCCCTAGGGTGACGTCAAGCCCTCCAAAGTGGTGTTTTGACCTCCAAAGGAAAAACGTTGGGCTTGTAGGGGCTAGGTGAGATATTCCATGGTGTCTTTCAAGCCTCCAAAGGTTTTCATCATCATCCTGTGTGCGGGCCATGGTATCCACCTTGTGGGCTTCATGCCCCAAGGAAGCCCAAGCTAGGCTTGTTCTTCCAAAACTGACCACCAAGCAAGGTCCTGCAAAGACAATGGATACACCCTTCAAGGATCTCAATTCAAACGTATCATGATAAGTAAATCAAATCAATAAAAGAGTCACCTAATCATGTGCATACAAAACCACCTCATAAAATTAAACAAGTGCTCAAATACCCTATGCAACTTGCCAAGTTTAGCTATGGGAGGGTTGACAAAGTGACCTATTGATGAACCCCCTCTAATCCTTGTGGATAAGATGAAGTGGATGGGGGAAAGAATTTTGGGCATGGGTTTCATGACATAAAAAGGGATCATAATGTCTCATTTATGGGTGCCTTTGTAGAGGGTGTGCTACACCTTCATTTTCAATGCATCCTTTTTCCAAGCCCATTTATTTCTATTAATTAATTAAGGTCCAGAAAAATTGGGTACTCCTTATGGGGTAACATATAACTTGGGAGCTAGTAACAAAGTGTCACTTGAAGGGGGAGGTACACAGAGTGCCATGGGGGTAAAGTCTAGCTTGTAACACATTTGTGTAGATCCCTCAACAAGTGGGACATTTATATATATGTGTTTGATTTTGTAGGTCTTTGATTTTTAGGAGAAACATTTCATTATTCTCAAGACCTATTTTCGGTGAGCATATGGAAGGTTATGATTTGGATTTTATTTTTTTCCAACTACATTCCCTCTAGGCCTTCAACACCTTCTTCCCATGAAATGAGGGACAATCCCTTCTTGGGTCAGTACACCCGAAAATCCCAAAAGATAGAGAGGTGAGAGGATTAAGTGTGGAAAATGATAAGTATGATCGGGAAAGGAACGATGACTCGTCAAGGGGACTTCCCAGTAGTAAACCCATCCCTAAGGGTGACCACTTATTAGGGCACAATGTCAACCACCAAGGTGAAACATGGCAAAGAACATAACTTCCAACTAGACGTTACATAATAAAAAGAAGCTTTAAATGAAACACACTCAAATGCCTCAAATATTGAAATGACTCTCAACATAATACATGACCCGTACCTCATGGAGCAAGACCCAATGTCTTCCAAAAGCAAGTTGGTGTGGAAAATACCATCGGGATGAGTCTGAGATGTGTGGTGGTGAAGCAGGCATTTGTTTATGCAAGTGGATGTTATCGATCATTTGTCTCTCGATACTCCATGTATGCAACCTGAGGGCCTCGAGACATCATCTCCTTAGTTATCCCTGGGAAATGGAGATAACGGGGGAAATGTATGAAAAACCAAAGATCTTTCATGTAAATGATGCAAAATATCCACCACTCAAATCTAATTGAAAACACATGCAACTCCTTAGACAATGAGTGAAATTGTTTGCTACTTGGATTGTGGATACAACTACTTAATAAATAAAAAATTCTTATTGATACAAGTAACACATTATTTAATAGTCGAAATTAATAATATTTTATTGCGATTTTATAATCTTTAATTGTTATTATCATGCTTGTTCATATCTAATTTTCATGACACAATTAACATCATGGAATTATTATGAAGGATATTTCTAATAAACATGCATGTTGAGTGACTTGTACTTTGAACTATTGATTATGATCATTAGGATGAGAAGTATGAAGAAGATCAAAACATTTATAATGATTGTAAGTTTTTTTCCAAGGGAAAAGTCCTTAGGGAACCCTCTAGGCACTTCCTCACATTATGTGAATGACACCCAAGGTAAATGCCACTGGAGTAGAACATGTACTCCTAACCTAGAGGGACTTTATTGGACTTGAACCCAATATCTTTTAATGATCTATGACTTGCAATTGGTTAGTACAAATTGATTAGGCTAACCCACTAGGCTAACAATGACTACACATTTATTTGTTGATATATATATTTTTGTACATTATATCCATCCCTTTTCCATTAATATTATATTATTGATCTATTTTGTAAACATTTATTTTATTAGATATATATGACATCATCCATGTCATATATATATGACATCATTTAACATGTCCATGGTTGTGGCATTATTAACATTTAACATGTCCATGGTTGGAATGGAGAATGTCAAAGACGTTGAAGAAACCTGCGACGACTATGAGGATGCGCGAGCAGAGTTGGGGTCGAATTGAGTGTTGGAGAGCACGATTAATCCTACGCGTTAAGAAGAAAATATGAACCTGTTAAGAAGAAAAGACGAGATGCTCATGGTTGTGCACACTGATTAGAATTATTAATATTTAACATGTCCATGGTTGTGGCATTATTAACATGCAGGTTTCTTCAACGTCTCTGACATTCTCCATTCTCTGGAATTATTAACATTTAACGTGTCCATAGTTGTGGCATTTGTAACATTTAACATTATTGTAGGTACCTATATACCTCACTTGAGTATTTATTTCATAAGCTCTATAGTCTATAGCATTATGTCCAAAATCGTTGCATCAAAAACAATAACCAGGAAAGAAACTTTGATACCTGGGAGCGAAGGGTATTCTTTGAAATGGAGGTCTTTGAGATGATTCCTTGCCATGTCTTGATTGATCATGATCTTTTAATTTTCTATTGAAATCCTTTGAACCATTTGTATGACTTTTAGGTCTTTCTTCAGTCTTTTTTGGTAGTTTGAAACTCTTTTATTCTTCAATGTCTTTCTGGTTGTGGTCATACCCAATACTTGTCTTGTCACTAGGAGATCCTTGTTGATGGAGGATTTATTCTAAGGTTGGTGAACTCTTCTCAAACTTCAAGTTTGTGGAAGCTATCCTTTTCACTTCTTCTCTTAGAGAAACAATTTCAAGTTATTTTGCTTGAAAGATTTATTTCTTCTCTTTTAGCTGATTGTTTAGGACTTATTTAATTTTCTTGTCCTCTTCTATTTGAATCATAGCATTCTGCAGGTTTGTGCTTAGTTGGGTACTTTATCTTCTAATTGATTCTTCAATTTTTCTTCAGTCTTCTTACCCACTTCTAATTGTGCCTTTAAAATAATGATAGTCTTTTCAGTCACACTTAACTTCTCTTCTAGCAATGTATTATTTTCCTGATACCTATGTAGTTGTTCCATTAGCATTTTGTTCTTATCCCTTGCATTCCTCAAATCATCTAGAGCACTAATCATTTCCACTTCAAGGTCTACTTCAACTTCTACTTCATCATTCTCTTTTTCTTTCGAGGCATGGATTTTTCTTTCATATTTATCTTTGTCAAAACTGATTTTATTTGCATAGGTACATATAATGTCACAAGGATTTAATTTATCACCACAAGAGTACTTACTTGATTTTTCTTCCTTCACCTTTTCTTCATTTGATTCATCAACTGCATGTTTATTTGGTTTGTCATCCATTTTCTTTGATGTTGATTATTTCTTTGGTGTATCTTCCTTTTGATCTTTTGCACATTCCTACATTGCTTCCTTTGTGTAGTTTTCTTGTAGTTTGTCCCAAATCTCTTTAGCTAATGAATGCTCTCCAAATTTGTTTCTTTTCTTTTCAGACTCTAATAATCCCCTTAGAATAATGTTCAATTCCATTGCATTGTCTTTTTTTAGCTTCTTTGTTGCGACACCCTTTGGTCTATCTTTTGGAGTGGTGTAACCATCTAATACTAATTGCCAAATGCCAAACCCATGTACCTATACAAATGTTCTCATCCTTATTATCCAATGAGAAAATTTTGATCCATTGAAAAATGGAACTCCATCTCCAAAGGAAAATTCCTTAATATCCATGATCTTCCTTCCAATGGTTAGACTGTACCTGAAGGAACCTGCTCTGATACCAATTGTTAGAATATTCACCAATACCGAGAGAGGGGGGTGGTGCAGGGGGGGGTGAATCAATATTGATCACTTTTTACCATTTTTAACCCTAAGAACATCATGTAAACATTAACAATTAACGATTCCATTCATCATCACAAAAACAACATACACAAAACATAATGATTTTTACATGGAAACCCAAATGAGGGAAAACCACATAATGCTTTTCTTATATCATGTTGAGATTACATTCACAGGAAGAACCAACTTCCAATACTCTCCAGCACCAAATGGAAGGAGGCACCAACCCCCCGATTTACAAGCACCAACCTGAAGGAAGCTCCAACTCCTTGATTTACCAACACTGACTAGAAGGAGGCACCAACCCCCTGGCTTTACCAGCTCCAACTGGAAGGAATCAACCACTCCCTAAAGCACAAACAAAAACTTGTTGAATGAAGACACCAATATTCCAGTGCACCAACCTTATATGAATAAGAGTAACAACCTACCACTTTCACTGTCTTCACACTATCTCTGTCACTATCTTCACATTGTCACTGTCACTGTGATCACACTGTTACTGTCTTCACACTGTCATTGTCTTCACAATGTCATTGTCATTGTCACTGCCATCACACTATCACTGTCGTTGTAATAACATTGTTATTGTCCTCACACTGGTGTCCTCCAAAATTGTATGCTTCATTCCACATATAATCCTTCAAATACTAGCAAGCCTCATAGCATCATTTCTAGAATGTAATCAATGACGACAACATCCATTCATGAGAACGTCCATTAATGACAATATCTACTCATTAAAACATCAAGAAAAAATCACGACAACATCACAACATCATATCAAAGCATACAACAACATCGCAACCTCATAGAAACATCACAACCTCACAACCTTCAAACACAATCCCAAAATCACTTTTTAAATCTGCATATAAAACTGCTTAGAACTATACCTCAAATTTGCAAACTTGTAAGATTCACTACGAGCTCAATTTTCCATTTCTGATTCTGAAACATGGACCTCAGATATTAGAATGTGTTCTCCTTCTAATTCAACAAGTATCATTCCATTTTGATCTACCAAGCTTCATATATAACCATTTTATCTAGAACACATGTTTGGGACTAGTTTTCAGATTAGTCACAAACCCTAACTTCAAACAAGTATAACTCCGTAATTATAATCAATCGGGATCTCAAACTTGTACCCAATATTATTTGATGTCTTCTTTAAAATTTCTCCAAGTTTTGATTCTTGACTCCTCCCCAAAAACAAATTATAGCAAAACTGGAAAGATGACACGTTTTGAAGAAGAAACCCCTAGTTGTAAAAACCTCGACTTCCACTAAGTATAACGTTAAACTTGTAATTATTCAGGACCTAAAATTGGTAATCAATATTCTTCACTGTCTCTTCTTAAACAGATCTAAGTTTCACTATTTGAATCATTCTAGAAAAAATGTTATATCAAAAATGCCAAGATGACCTTCAAAGAAAAACCCTAGAACAAATCTTCACAAGACTTCATCTTCCTTTGGAATTTTTCCCTTCTTAAGATAAACCCTTAGATTTTCCTTACACACAAAAAAGACACCCCAACACCTTGAGAACACCTAAGAATCGATCTCTTCGTTGTTTGCACTAAACATTCAAAATTCTATCATGTATTTATAGTAATTATGTCCCCAAAAATTAGCTAAGTCGACCTCAACTTTATGGTTGGGTTATCAGTCGGAAAACTCATATCTCCTCATTCCTAAGGAGTTAGAGGGACTTCCATATACCATTGGAAAGGTCTCAGAATTCAACAATATCCATATTGCAATCTTTATCTTGGACATCTGTAGGATTCTTCACTTGACTTTAGCGGCATCTTCACTAGGATTTAGGGCTCCTTCAAGGCTGCATTTATGTAATACTCAAAGTGGGCATGTGGAAAAAACCACATGTTATCTCATCCCATGAGGACTATGCTTAAAAGATACACCATAAGGGAACGACTTTGGAGTTATATACATTTATTTTGAGGCTCCTTCAATACACTTCAAGGCTTCTTCAAGTGGACTCATCATTAGTGCTTCAGGGGCTTCTTCAATTTGCTTTGACATTGACTTGTCATCATGGCTTGAATTTTGCATGTTGGCTTCTCAAGGCTTCATCAACATGACTTCAAGAATTCTTCTCTTGGCTTCATGGCTTCAATGCTTCTTTACTTGGCTTCATGGCTTTAAGGCTTCTTCACTTGGCCTCTTGGCTTCAATACTCAAACAATCTTAAGGCTTCTTTACTTGGCTTCATGGCTTCAAGGCTTCTTTACTTGGATTTATGGCTTCAAGGCCTCTTCACTTGGCTTCATGGCTTCAATACTCAAACAATCTCCCTTTTTCACTACCACATCATCATCATCACTGTTACATCCATATCATTACTGCCACACCATCATAATCATCATCACTGCCACTTTGACATTAATGACAATATATTATAAATTACATTTTTACTTGATTTATATGCAAGTCACTATTTGAAATGCACAACCATCAAAAAATATGTGCCTAAATATACTAGGATTGTTGTGTAGGTGAGGAAGTTACTCGTGTGGTCACCACAGGTAAATCTCACATTTGCACTACTAAACAAACATAGTTCCCCTCTATTACCACATGCTCTTGATTATACTTGTAGATTGTAGGTGAAACAACTTCAAATCTATGGGTTTATTTTTATTTTTATTTTTAACCTACTCTTAATTCACCCTTGAAGGACATTGACACAAGTTATTGCTTACTTTTAAATCATACTGTAAATTTATTTTTCTTTCATATGATTAACACGCACCACACACACACACACACACACACACACACATATATATATATACCTTTTATGTCAGGAGACATGTGTAAATGCTTAATATATGGGAAAATAGATGATATTGTGGAGAATATAATTTTCATGAGCAAAGATCCTATTATTATTGTGAATTATTCCCTTGGGGGTTGTTATCACACAAATTGTAGGTTGGGAAAATGCTGACCCAATCCACGAGATGGGGATAATTGTGGGAGAGTCTACCCACTATCACCTCAGATAAACCCTCTTCTTGCTTTATTGAAGGAGAGACACTACACAAGGGGGGAATCTTGGGTGACCCTAGGGGGAAATGAGATGGAAAGTGAGGTTATGGAAGTGATAACCCTATAGGTCAAACTACCAAGTAGATAAATGACTTGGGAACAAGTCTCAAAGATGGTTAATGATTGTCAAGTGCTTGAGTACCTGCGAAACATAGTTGTACTTGCCCGAGACACAAGAATAGACAAGTATAAAAGCTCAAAGATTAAGTGGACAATAAAGTTAATCTTTTTATCCCAAACTAAAATAGTAAACAAGAGTATATATCATCAATGAATAAATCTAATTACTATATATTTAACCACTCAAAGCATTAAACATTTATTGAGAGATGAAGCACAAAACATGTAGATTAATTCCCAATACTTTAGTACAAACTTTAGTGGTATTAGAGGGTTGTTGTATGATGTTTTAAGAGTATGTTTGTAACATCCAAATGGTTGTATAAAATATTTTCTATGACAGAAAGTTTTAACCACTAAAACAAGCAAGTAATCCGACAAAAAGTTCACCAATTAGCAGTAGAAAGATAGTGATGGCTTACTAACAAATTTCCATGGTTGAAATGCAAGTTAGATTTAAATATATAAAGTGATTTGATGAATCCCTAATGGCTGTATTTTTTTATTTAGTTATATCTCAAAGTATACTAGGCCAATCAAGATGCCCTAGAGGCTTTAACAAGCTTAAAGCATCAAGAAAAGATCCCAACTTGAACAAGATCAATATCTCTCTAAATTGCATTTACCAATGCAATTTATTTCTCCAATGAAATAAGTGATTAGTGTCTTGCCAAATGGGTTATGGAGTCTTCTTGTATTAATTCACGACAACTAAATCTCAAGGGGTGTAATCCCTTTTACTCTCTTGAGATAGCAACCCTAACAAGGTAAAGTCTAGGAGGGTGTAAACCCTTTTACTCCTCCTAGCAACCTTTGCAATAGCCTTTTCTACAAACAATAATGATAAAACTTGGTGGAGGGTGTATGCCCTTATACTCTTCCAAGGATCTAGACAATAACAACCATGGAACAAGAAATGAACCTAACAAAGTTCATATTTTCTTTACGAGTTCCAAAAAATGCCAAGTGCTTGAGTACCTGCGGAAACAAGTGTCGGACATGGTTAATGATTGCCAAGTGCTTGAGTACTTGTAGAAGATAGTTGTATCTGCCCGAGACACAAGAAAAGACATGTATAAAATCTTAAATATTAAGTGGAAAAGAAATTTAATCTTGTTTTCCCAAACTACAATAGTAAACAAGAGTATATATCAGCAAGGAATAAAGCTAATTATTGCAGATTTTTTTTTAACAAGAACTGGGGAAATCTATATTAAAAAGGTGTGGATAAATCTAGTGTAGTAAAAAAAAAAGGCCATGATAGACCTTTGGCATATAGATGCTTTAAAAATTGAGACTGTTGTTACAAAATTTATATCCACTGTGTTGCCAACTTTCCTAACTATGACATTTCTGTTGTATTTCGAAGAATAAAACCTATAAAAAAACTCCATTTATGTATATCATAAAAAAAACATGACACTTGGAAATTATAGAATCAACTACCCGGTTCCTTTTTGACCTCCAGATGTCCATGTTGCTCCCAAATTGGGTCTATTGTTGGCTTATTGAGTTTTAGGAATTGATTCACTATGGTTGAAGTTAGATTTCTAGAAGCTTCATGGGTGTTGTCTGGGGTGTTGGGTTGCTGATAATTTATTTCCATTTGATCCATACGACCTTGCATGTTCTCCATTTGACTGCATCGATCCTCAATTTGGCTACGCTGGGTGAACACTTCATCTTGCAATCTTTAATGAGGTGCCTATGTTGAGAGAGATTTTTTGGCTCGAAGGTCAATGTGGAATTGATTGCTCCCATATGAATTCTCAGCCTTTAACACCCTACACAATCTTTATCTGGGTCTTGTTGATCTTGACTTGAAAAAAAATCCTGCGAGTTCGTGGCCCTTGGCTCTTTATGTGACTTCTGCCTGTTGTCCATGAAGCTAAGAGGTAGGTGGTTTTGCAAGAGGCGAGGGAAGGTGCTCCAAGTGCAGGTCGACGGGAAGACAAAGGGCCCGGACTTGGAAGGGGAAGAGGTTATTCCCAGACGTAGTTGCACTGAGAAACTCCGAGCGAGGTGGCACAGAAAGGGAACATAAGAGAATTCAAGGAGAGCAAAGTCTAAAGTAAGCTCAGGGAAAATTTGAGAGAACCACAAAAGAGAGACTACCCATAAGCATTGAAATAAAATTCCCCAAGAAACAATCATTGAATAATTCATGTCATACATAAATGGGAGTACCCAAATCTCATAATCTACCTAAAACGATGTACTTAGACCCTTCATAGACCCAATCCAAGGACTGAACCCATTGTCATCGTTATGATTCCACGTTGCGTCAGGACTGTTGCATGCTCGACACATCTGATCCAGAGGCTTCGCCTTCCTATTACCCATGGAATCAACTGGACGAACGATATAACCATCCCACGCCATTATGAAGTGATCATGTGAATTCCCATTAGCACGATTTACACCCCGATGAAGAGATCACACCATTACTCCTGCCAGCTGATGCCTCCACCTATTGAGGCTCATGTTGGTGCTACAAGTGTCCTCTCCCATCCCCTTAGCACAGTGGGTCCTGGTATTTTGGTGAGAGGCTATCATTACACAAGGGGGGCTAAACATTCCTCATCCTCCACACCTAAAATTCCTAGTGGTTTCTCGATGGCCAGATTGGCCATTTTGTTTTCTTCAACATTATTGCATCTAAGGACATGGAAGAACTTGGTCTTTAAAGTCCTCATGGATAGGAGAATTATGTCTATTACCCTTTTTAGACTCATATTTTTAGGCTCAGAACCCTGGATCATCATTCTTATGATTGTCTTCGATTCTCCTACTACGTTCATATTTTGAATTTGTCTTTGGTTTTCCAATTGAAGACCTTTTAGAAGGGCATAAGCCTCTGCTTTATTATTGGTTTCCTTCCCTAGATTCCAGTAGTAGTTCAAGATTATTTTTCCTCTAGGTTCGAAGAGAACCCCCCCCCCCCGCACTTGCCTCCCCTGTAATTACTGTAGATTTAACCACTCAAAGCATTAAAGATTTATTGAGAGATGAAGCACAAAACATGCATATTAATTTCCAATACATTAGCACAAACTTTAGTGGTATTAGAGGGATGTTGTATGATGTTTTCAGAGTATGTTTGTAACATACAAATGGTTGTAGCAAATATTTTCTACAGCATCAAGTTTCAACCACTAAAACAAGCAAGTAATACGACAAAACGTTCACCAATTAGCAATAGAAAGATAGTGATGGCTTACTAGCAAATTTCCACCGTTGAAATGCAAGTTAAATTTAAAGATATAAATTGTTTTTCTGTAGCCCTAATGGCTATATTTTTTATTTAGTTATATCTCAAATTATATTAGACCAATCAAGACGTCCTAGAGGCTTTAACAAGCTTAAAGCATCAAGAAAACATCCCAACTTGAACAAGATCAATATCTCTCTAAATTACGTTTACCAATGCAATTTATTTCTCCAATGCAATAAATTATTAGTGTCTTTCCAAATGGGTTATGGAGTCTTCTTGTATTAATTTCGGACAACTAAATCTCAAGGGGTGTTATCCCTTTTACTCCCTTGAGATAACAATCCTAACAAGGTAAAGTCTAGGAGAGTGTAAACCCTTTAACTCCTCATAGAAACCTTTGCAATAGCATTTTTAACAAACAATAATGCTAAAACTTAGTGGAGGGTGTATGCCCTTATACTCCTCCAAGGATCTAGCCAATAAAAACCATGGAACAAGAAAGAAACCTAACAAAGTGCAATTCCAAAAAATGCCAAGACAAACCATAGTTACCAAGTATTCTTCATCACCAAAGAAAGAGAAAGAACCTCCAAGAGATAGTGCACCACTTCATTCCATAAGACAAGAGATAAACCATATAACAACAGAGAGAGAGAGAGAGAGAATGAATTTTCCCAAGACGGGCGCAAATTTCAGCCAAGTAGTCTTCTCACAATGGGAAAGCTATGATAAAATGAAAAGGAAACGATCCTTATGTAACACCCTGTTTCCCCCAATCTGTAAAAATAACTATACTGGCCAAGAACTATGGCAAACTCAAAAATGTGAATGTGTGATGTGAATGGACCTTGTGGAAAAGGTCGATGAATGT
>ML813927.1:70454-89376 GCA_009831015.1 Picea engelmannii
GGACTTCACTGGCCCAGAGAACCAAGAGCGGCTCGCTGGCCCCGAATTAAATGACTTGTCAGGATTGGTAGGTAAAGGGATCCTCATGAGTAATGAGGGATGGGGGTGAAACGCCCATCCGTAGAGTCCTCAAACCTAACCACTACGAGGAAAATCATGCCACACACAACCTCGCCAAACAAAGAAAAGGCAGGAAGTGTGGGCGATCAAGGGTAGACGCGAGGGAAAGAGGAAGAGGAACTCTGGAAAACACAGAGTGAGTGATAGCAGAGAAGAAGGAGAGTAACCTTCGTTCTCAGTCACTGGAAAACAAAGACGAAGTCTCACAACATCGTGGTCTCAGCTCGGGGGTGGCTAGTGGTAAATCCGTTGGGAGTCGCTGAGCCTACGGCTGGGTGGAAACGAGCACCCCTCTCAGCAGTTGCAATCACATCTGGTGTTATTTCTTATAAGTCTTTTACATTTTGCATCTTGAAATTTATATGCTGACATGTATGCTCACAGTCTGTGCAGTTTTATGAATGGTTTGAGTAGAAGACTGCCTGTGTAGTGTTTTGATTTAGAAATGGTGGTTGCACGCTTATAATGGAAAGACTATGTATGTCTTATGCTTTATAAATCACCATTTATACACATATTGAATTAATTCAGACTTCAAGTCTGTTCTCGGGAAATCTATACCCTTATTCGTCTCAAGTAATACCCTGGATAGATCTCCCCATAGAGACACCCTTCTTAGAAATCTCACCAAGAACCTGGAAAAGGATTTGAAGGCGCAAGTCTTAGTAACCCTGTATGAGGAAGAACGATCCTCTTGAAATCTCGAAATAGTAGCGAAGGAATTACCATGTTCGCTTCACAAGAGTCGTCAAGGAGGCATTGGACGGTCGGAATTCTCCGTGGAGAATTCGCGAAGTCCCGAGAGCCGTAAGATCTTGCAGAGGAGCAGGGGAGTTACGGTAAGCCTATTTTCAAGTTTTAATTTCGAGAGAAATCGGACCATAGGATCTGAGTCGACAAGAACCATTGGATTACTCCTGAAATCTCATTTCGTGGATTCACAAGTTGAAGGGTTAAAACCCTTGCCTCAAGATTCACGAGGTCGCAAAAGGCGAAGTCCCGAAGGGGCGAAAGTATTTGTGTGAGCCAGTTATTGGTGAAGTGCATCAGAACTCGGTATTTCGGGGTTTCATGGGTTGAAGAACCGAAAGCTTAGCATTAGGATTCGCGAAGTCCGAAACTCCAAAAAGGCGGGAAGTTTCCGTTGTGGGACCCATGTTGATGACGTGTCGGAATTTCGGCATTTCGGCATATCGAAGGATAGGAGGTCGAGACTTTTGTCCCAAAAATCCCGAAGTTGCGAGTTGCGATAAGGATTAGCGAGGAGTTTGGGATCTTGACACTTCGGGTGTCGGGATACAAAGGAGGTAGCGCTTCGGGAAGCGAAGTCGCGAAGTGATAAAACTAGGGACGAGGGACACGTGGTAGAACCGCAAGGCGGGCCCATGCGATAGATAGGCGGACACGTGTCTCCTAGTGAAAGGAGTCAACACCTGTTGACCTCTCTCATCTCAGGGATTCGTGAGATAAGGGAACGAGAGTTCAACCCTTCGATTCGCGAAGTCGCGAATAGTGAGAATGCGAGAGGGAAAGCTAACATCGCTTCTCGGGGTTTCGTGAAGGGAAGGTGCCAAGGTTGGGCGCCTAGACTTAGCGAGTGGCAAAGTTGCAAGAAGGTTAGGACCGTCCATCTGAGGAGGACATGTGGCAGAAATCGAAGGATCTCGCGAACTTGTAGGTTTACAAGGTGGAATCCCAGGAGTTGGGTGCTCCAAGTTGCGAGTGGAAAAATCGTGAGCAGCAAGGATCATCGTTGGATCCAGGTCACGGGAGGACCGTTGGATCAGAGCCTCATCACGCATATCATGCATTCGAAGGTTCAAAGGTTGAGAGGACCTCTTCTCGACATCAGAAGTCACGAAGTGCCAAAAGTCGGGCACGAAGGAACACGTGGCAGAACCACAAAGTGGGGCCCGTATGATTGTTAAGCGGACACGCGTCACCGGGAGAAAGGAGTTAACACTCCGTTGACTTCTCGCATCTCAGGGATTCACAGGATAAGAGCACGGAGATTCAACCCTTCGACTTACGAATTCATGAGTTGCGACGAGAGCTAGTGTTTAGCCTAGCCGGTGGTCATGCACGAAGGGCGCTGACAGAAGGGAGCTTTACCCATTTTTTGATCTCAGGTATCACGAGATTAGAAAGGAGGAGTCGAGAGCTTCAATTCACGAACTTGCGAGATGGCGAGTTGCGACAAGCACCTTTGGGAGTAGGCCTTGGTCATAGCGTTGTGGTCGCTTGGGAGTCGTGGAGCTCGTGCCTAGTGTTGTTCGCACAAGGGAACTTCTGAAGGACCTGTGGATTGATTGAATTGAGATTTTAGCAAGGAATCGAAGGAGCCGCTTCGGCTCATAAAAGAAACTAAACAATCCTTAAGACCGGGAGGTCACGCAGAGACTCTGTCGAGGCAGAGGAGGCGTCTACAGCCTGTACTAAGCCCCGTAGGATTTTGGGGATTCTGTCCCTCAAGAAAAGGCGAAAATTTATTATGTAAGAGTGGGTATGTGACACCTTATTTATACAAAATTTCTAAAAAGTGTTTGTCCACCTAAGATAGGTTAAACCACAAAATAAGGGAAACATTTCCTTTCATTTTTCCCCTTTACAATATTAAATTCAAATTTAACTTAAAAATTGCACATAAGAGACCCTAAACATGATGTCAACCCTCTCTAGGGTGAAGTTTTGACACTTCTAGGAAGTCGTTTGAGCTTGGAGATAAAATAATTGGACCGCCAAAGGCCTCCCTCTCATGTGTTAGGGTTTCCTTCATCAATACAAGGATTCTCTCCATCCAAATGCCAAGTGTTAAACAAGTCAACACCATCGCCACCAAAACCCTATCCCTAGGGTGACGTTAAGCCCTCCAAAGTGGTGTTTTGACCTCCAAAGGAAAAATGTTGGGCTGATGAGTTCTTCCACTGTGTCTTTCAAGCCTCCAAATGTTGCCATCATCATTCGGTGTGTGGGCGATGATATCTACCCTTTGGGATTCATGCCCCAAGGAATCCCATGTTAGGCTTGTTCTTCCAAAACTCTCCACCAAGCCAGGTCCTGCAAAGACAATGAATACACCCTCCAATGATCTCAATTCAAATGTATCATGATAAGTAAATCAAATCAATAAAAGATTCACCTAAGCATGTGCATAAAAAACCACCTCATCAAATTAAACAAGTGCTAAAATACCCTATGCAACTTGCTAAGTTTAGGTATGGGAGGGTTGACAAAGTGATCTATTGGGTGAATCATTCCCTAAGTCAAGGAGTGTTTCCCAGGTGGACCCCCCTCTAATCCATGTGGAGAAGATGAAGTTGATGGGGGAAAGAATTTTGGGCATGGGGTTCATGACATACAAGGGATCACAATGTCTCATTTATGGGTGCCTTTGTAGAGGGTGTGTTGCACCTTCGTTTTCAATGCATCCTTTTTCCAATCCCATTTAATGTCATTAATTAATTAAGTTCCATAACAAATGGGTACTCCCTATGTGGTAACACATGGCTTGGGGGTCAGTACCACAATTTCACTTGAAGGGGGAGGTACACATAGTGCCATGGGGGTAAAGTCTAGCTTGTAATGAACTTGTCTAGATCCCTCAACAAGTGGGACATTTATATATATGTGCTTTCTTTTGCAGGTCTTTGATTTTTTAGGAGAAACATTTCATTGTTCTCAAGACCTGTTTTGGGTGAGCATCTAGAAGGTTATGATTTTTCTTTTATCTTTTTCCAGCTACATTGCCTTCGAGCCTTCAGCCCTTTCTTCCCATGAAATGAGGGACAATCCCTTCTTGGGTCAGTACACCCGAAAATCCCAAAATATAGGGAGGTGAGAGGATGAAGTGTGGAAAATGATAAGTATTATCAGGAAAGGAAGGATGACTCATCAAGGGGACCTCCGAGTAGAAAATCCATCCCTAAGGGTGACCATTTACTATGTCACAATGTCAACCACTAAGGTGAAATATGGAAAAGAGTATACTTCCAAGAAGACGTTACATAATCAAAAGCAACTTTAAATGCAACACACTCAAATGACTCAAATATTGAAATGACACTCACCATAATACTTGGCTTGTACCTCATGGAGCAAGACCCAATTTCTTCTGGAAGCAATCTGGTGTGGTGGATACCATCGTTATGAATTTGATATGTGTGGTGGTGAAGTCGGCCTCTTTCTATGCAAGTGGACACTATCAACCATCTGTCTCTCGGTGGTCCATGTCTTCAACTTGAGGGCCTTGAGACATCATCTCCTTAGTTTTCCCTGGGAAATGGGGATAACATATGGCTCCTACTCGGGGACATGTACTTGTCGTAGAGTGCATGAGAAAAACAACATTTCCTGGTTGGACCTGTGCCTACACTGAAACATAAAACCGTAAAATATAGGGTGGCTCTACTCACCCTTTGTCCATGTAATCAAAATCAAAATTTCAAAATTGACAACTAATCTAGAAAATATTGTTTTTTTGTATTTTTATATATATGACAAAAGAAACATGTATATCAATAATTCAAGTAGAGTAGAACGAAAATCAAAGATGAAATGAAAATAAACTACCATGAGAAATCAATATGTAAATGAAAGAAAGCAAGATGACCTACCTACTTACCTAGGGCATGGGCCCTGAAGAAGTCAAGTACCTTGAATGTAGGGTCAGAGACGAGACCCATCTACTCGTAATGGAATATTTCTCTCGTCCAAGGCTGTCAAATAATATTTATCTTTCTTGGACCTCTTCTTGATGATGTAAGGGCCAAGCTAAGAGTCGCCATCCTTCTGATCAAATTTAGGCTTGCTCTTCCTCTTATCCCACATGAACACAAGACTTCCTTCGATGTAGTTGATGTAAGATATATTCTCAATGTAAGGGTACGAACAAGGTTTTGTGTTGAATTCATCTTTAATGGTTTTCTCACGTTCTTTGTTCTCTTTATCTTCTTTATTTAATATCTGGATGGACTCTAGTTCTTTCCCTTGGAGCTTCACAAGCTTCTCCTTGTATTCATTCATCCTTGGAAGCAGTGTATCTATGCAACATTCCTATGCAAAAAGTAGGTCCCATGGATCATATTCGATGATCTAGCGGCATACATCAAAGTCACACTCACTAGTGTAGTCAGGACAGTTGGGATCCATCACATGCTTCTCATCCCTTTCCCAACTATATAGAATCTCAAAAATCCAATCCCCCATGGGAATATGCACTTGTGTGAGATCCATACTACAAAAACCCCCAAGAGAAACGAGCCAACTTCTTGATAGAAGAATTCCCCAAGCATTTGGAACATCAATCATCACTATGTTCGTAATGAGGCCGATATGAGGAAAATCAATCAGGTAAAATTCAACATTTTCACAAAACCTGTAAACTTTGACCTTCTTAGAATCAATACCATAGAAATTTCCATAAGGTTGGTTCATCTTCAAACTAAGTCGTTTCATCACTTTCAAGGACTTCACATTTGCTAAGGCTCTAGATTCCATCATACAATTGTTCAAACAAAGACCATCTACCCCCAAAGAGAGATAGAAGGGAGGGTTATTACCCCTCTGTCAATGAAGATACATGGTCTTCAAGATTATTAGAGGATCCTCTTTTTCAGCTGGCACTTCCAATAACTTCAAGACTTCCTTCCTCATAGAGGTAATCTTTCACATCTCCATCATAGGGACCGTCATATTTATCTTTCCGAACATGAACGACACATCTATGTTCAACTGAATCTCATCTTCTGTTGAAATTGGTTTTGAAAGAAATTCACAGAATGGAGGTGGAGGTGGTGGGACCACCTTCTCCGCAGATAGACGAAGAAATTCCACCTCAGGATGAAGTGGAGTGGAAGGTTGTAGTAGAGGAACTAAATCCTTGTTTCTTCTTGCGTACGTCAAAAATTCCTTTTTTCTCAATTCCTTTCTTTGATCCTCTGTTAACTGATTTAACACTCAGAGTCATCCTTCTCTAGCTCCTCTTTTTCAGACTTTGTCAATTTTTTCCTGAGTAATACATTATTCTCATAAGCTACAGATCTTTTCCATGAAGCTTATACCATTAGAGGACTCTTCATCACGTTGGGGACACTCATCCTCCCGATGAGGTTCTTGACATGGACAACACCATGATGTTTCTTTTGTGTTGACTATTTCAACTGGGTTTAATGTTTCAGGAGATTTTGCCTCTTGTTGAGGCTTCGGCCTCCAACCCATGGAATCCTTGTATTGTCTAGTAAATTGAGGTTTGCGAGCAGAATGATTTCATTCCACAGTGGTCAATCGGCCCATGATTTAATTTTGATCCTGGAAAAACTAAGTACTCATCTGGTCTATCTTCTGAGTCAAGAGAGCAATTGGATCTGGTGTACTACTACTGAAATATTTGGTCTTTTCTTTTGTCTTAGTATGAGGATACAGAAAAGGATCAACCTTGGAGTCAAGAAGATTCTCTTCAATCTTTGCGCTATACTCTTTGGCTTTGGGATTATTATCCTTTAGGATGAAAAAAATTTGTCCATCGAAATCATTCATATAAAGGAGATGAACAACTGCATCTGGAGGACATAGATCCATCAGGATTTGGTTGTACAATTTGTCAAACTTCTTGTCAAATTCACTTACTATTTCATTCTCTTTATTCTTTCTCTGATTGAACTGAGCTACAAGCATTATGTTGTCCTTCTTTGTTGTCCATATGTTCTTGAACAACTTGGTGAAATATTCATAATATGCTATGTGGTTATCAGGAAGGACCCTAAATCATCTTTCGACATATTCAGTTAATGATGAAGCTAGAAACATCATTGCCACATCCTCATTTTCCACTTATGTGTTCTCCATGTCTTGGCCCATGGCATAGAGATGGTCGTCGGCTGTGATCACATTATTTCATGTGAACTTTGGCAACCATTTGTGAGACTCTTTTGGCATGGCATTGGGATATCTGGGGATAGTGGCCATGTTCAAGGGTTTGTAGAGGTCTTTTTCTCAAGGGAGAGACATTGGAGCAAGGGGAAGAGTACCTTGGAAAAGGGTTTTGACAATGGGAGGTTTAAGAGGAGTCCTTCTTCGATAAACCTTAGAAGGATTGAATCTCCCCGGGGGAAAAGTATTAAGGGAAGGTGGATTCTAGGATAGTAGAGTCACTATATGAGATTCAAGAAGATCTCATCAAGGGTTGAAGGGTAACTTCCTTCAAGTGGAGTCGTCAGGCAAGCTAGGGGTAAAGGATTTGGGATGGAAGCTTTCCAAAGTGTCGTTAGGGCATGAAAGAGGATTCAAAATCCTCCCTGGAAACAATGAAAATATCTTATCACACAAACTGTAGGTTGGGAAAATCTTGACCCAGTCCATGAGATGGCGATAATTGTGGGAGAGTCTACCACTGTCACCTTAGATAAACCCTCCCCTCGCTTTAGTGAAGGAGAAATCCTACGCGAGGGGGGAATCCAGAGTGACCTTAGTGGAAAATGAGATGGAAAGTGAGGTTATGGAAGTGATACCCTTATATGTCAAACTACTAAGTAGAGAACTGGATTTGAAACAAGTCTCAAAGATGGTTAATGATTTCCAAGTTCTTGAGTACCCGTGAAACATAGTTGTACATATCCGAGACACAAGAAGAGAAAAGTATACAAACTCAAAGATTAAGTGGACAAGAAAGTTAATATTTTTGTCCCAAACAACAGTAGTAAACAAGAGTATAATATCAGAAAGGAATAAATTTAATTACTGCATATTTAACCACTCAAAGCATGAAATATGTATTGAGAGATGAAGCACAAAACATGTAGATTAATTCCCAATACTTTAGCACAAATTGTAGTGGTATTAGAGCGTTTTTGTATGATGTTTTGAGAGTATGTTTGTAACAACCAAATGACAGTAGAAAATATTTGCTATAGTAGCATGTTTCAACCACTAAAACAAACAAGTAATTCGATAAAAAATTCACCAATTAGCAGTAGAAAGATAGTGATGGCTTACTAGCAAATTTCCACAGTTGAAATGCAAGTTATATTTAAATATACAAAGTGATTTTCTATAGCCCTAATGGTTGTAGCTTTTATTTATTTATAGATCAAAGTATACTAGGACAATAAAGACGCCCTAGAGGCTTTAGTAAGCTTAAAGCATTAAGAAAATATCCCAACTTGAACAAGATCAATATCTCTCTAAATTACGTTTACCAATGCAATTTATTTCTCCAATGCATTAAATCATTAGTGTCTTTCCAAATAGGTTATGGAGTATTCTTGTATTAAGTTAGGACTACTAAATCTCAAGGGGTGTAATCCCTTTTACTCCCTTGAGATAGCAACCCTAACAAGGTAAAGTCTAGGAGGGTGTAAACCCTTTTACTCCTCCTAGCAACCTTTGCAATATCCTTTTCAACAAACTATATTGATAAAACTTGGTGGAGGGTGATGCCCTTATAATCCTCCAAGGATCTAGCCAATAACAACCATGGAATAAGAAAGAAACCTAACAAAGTTCATATTTTCCTTACCAATTCCAAAAAATGCCAAGACAAACCCTAGTTTCCAAGCATTCTTCATCACCAAAGAAAGAGAAAGAACCTCCAAGAGATAGCGCACCACTACATTCCATAAGACAAGATATAAACCATATTGAGAGAGAGAGAGAGAGAGAGAGAGAGAGAGAGAGAGAGAGAGAGAGTTAATTTTCCCAAGAGGGGCACAAATTTCAGCTAAGTAGTCTTCTCACAATGGGAGAACTATGATAAAATGAAAAGGAAATGATCCTTATTTATACAAAAGTTATAAAAAAGTGTTTGTCCACTTAAGTTAGGGACATAAACCACAAAATAAGGGAGACATTTCTGTTTTTTTTCCCCTTTACAATATTAAATTCAAATTTAACTTAAAAATTGCACATAAGAGACCCTAAAGATGATGTCAACCCTCTCTAGGGTGACATTTTGGCACTTCTAGCAATTCGTTTGAGCTTGGGAGTGAAACGTTGGCCTCCAAAGGCCTCCCTCTCATGCTCTAGGGTTTCCTCCATCAAGCCAAGGCTTCTCTCCATCCAAATGCCAAGTGTTGATCAAGTCAACACCACCACCATGAAAACCCTAGCCCTAGGGTGACGTCAAGCCCTCCAAAGTGGTGTTTTGACCTTCGAAGGAAAAATGTTGGGCTTGTAGGGGCTAGGTGAGATCTTCCATGGTGTCGTTCAAGACTCCAAAGGTTTTCATCATCATCTGGTGTGCGGGCCATGATATCCACCTTGTGGGCTTCATGCCCCAAGGAAGCCCAAGCTAGGCTTGTTCTTCCAAAACTCTCCACCAAGCAAGGTCTTGCAAAGACAATGGATACAACCTTCAAGGATCTCAAGCCAAACATATCATGATAAGTAAATCAAATCAATAAAAGAGTCACCTAATCATGTGCATCCAAAACCACCTCATAAAATTAAACAAGCGCTCAAAGACTGTATGCAACTTGCCAAGTTTAGGTATGGGAGGGTTGGAAAAGTGACCTATTGGGTGAATTATTCCCTAATTCAAGTAGTGTTTCCCAGGTAAACCCCCCTCTAATCCTTGTGCAGAAGATGAAGTGGATGGGGGAAAGACTTTTGGGCATGGGTTTCATGACATACAAGGGATCGTAGCATCTCATTTATGGGTGCCTTTGTAAAGGGTGTGCTACACCTTCATTTTCAATGCATCATTTTTCCGAGCCCATTTAATTCCATTAATTAATTAAGGTCCAGAACAATTGGGTACTCCTTATGGGGTAACATATAACTTGGGAGATAGTACCAAAGTGTCACTTGAAGGGGGAGGTACACAAAGTTCCATGGGGGTAAAGTCTAGCTTGTAACGCACTTGTGTATATCCCTCAACAAGTGGGACATTTATATATATGTGTCTGATTTTGCAGGTCTTTGATTTTTAGGAGAAACATTTCATTGTTCTCAAGACCTATTTTCGGTGAGCATATGGAAGGTTATGATTTGGATTTTATCTTTTCCAGCTACATTCCCTCTAGGCCTTCAACCCCTTGTTCCCATGAAATGAGGGACAATCCCTTCTTGGGTCAGTACACCCGAAAATCCCAAAAGATAAGGAGGTGATAGGATTAAGTGTGGAAAATGATAAGTATGATTGGGAAAATCACGATGAATCGTCAAGGGGACTTCCCAGTAGAAAACCCATCCCTAAGGGTGACCACTTACTAGGGAACAATGTCAACCACCAAGGTGAAACAGGGCAAAGAACATAACTTCCAACTAGACGTTACATACTAAAAAACAACTTTAAATGCAACACACTCAAATGCCTCAAATATTGAAATGACACTCAACATAATACATAACTTGTACCTCATGGAGCAAGACCCAATGTCTTGCAGAAGCAAGCTGGTGTGGCAAATACCATCGGGATGAGTCTGAGATGTGTGGTGGTGAAGTGGGCCTATGTGATACAGACCCCCTATCCCTCCTAAGGGTTGTGCGACCTCCTGGTCAAGATCTTCTGATTCTGGAGCTGAAATGGCTCTTTTGGTTCCAAACTGGAACCCTTCGAACAATTACACAGGTTCCTTACGAATGCTCAGTTGGCTTTTTCGGGCGCCAAGCGTGAGCTCCCACAACGCGCGACCAAGAGCTGTGACCAAGTGCCAAGCCTAAAAGGTGCTTATCGGGGACCGTGACTTCACAAGTCAAGTGTCTTGTCTTCTGGTCTCTCAAACCTCTGGTAGCCAAAATGCCGAAATGGTCTGGTGCTCGCTCCTTCGAGATTTTGCGTTTCGCGAAATGTGGATGCAAGGGATATCCTAGCACCTTAGGGTCTCTAGTCCCCGAAAAGCTGAAATACCCGACGCCTATTCTTTCAGGATTTCACGTTTCGCGAAATCAGGATGCGTGGGATATCCTTGCTCCTTAGAACCTCTAGTCGCTGAAAAGATGAAATGCTCGACACCTCTCGATTTTGGGATTTCGCGTTTCACGAAATTAGGATACAAGGAGTGTCCCTGCTCCTTGGAGTTTCTGGTCGTCGAAAAGCCGAAATGACCCGACACCTATTCCTTTTTGGGATTTCGCATTTCGCGAAATCAAGATGCAAGGGGATGTCTCTGCTCCTTGGAGTCCTCGATTGCCGAAAAGTTGAAACGCTGAAATGCCCCGGCGCTCGATCGACGTTCCTGGTCGATTCGCGATTTCGTGATTTGGGATCCTGAAAGACAAGATCCCCTGTCTTTACAATTCACAGTCCCCGAAATCCCGAAATGAACGTCGAGAAACTCTCACCGCTAACCTCCTCACAACTCTTCCTGATCCAACAGCCTGCAGGGTTTCAGTGTTCCTCCTCGAGGATTCTTCATCGTTCGTTCGAATCTCCAAATTCTTCTCCTGGATCTATGCAGGGTTAAAGCCTGCGCTCCTCCCTTCAATCAGATGGTCTGCGGGGATTTCCACCGCGATCCAACACTCAACGACGTTCTTCCTCATGATCTTTTACTCGATATCGACTTAGAAGATTTTCTAAGTTTGCGAAGACTCAGTCTTCGCTCCTCCCAGGGAATGGGTTCCTGGATCCCAACAACACTTCCGAAGTGTTCTCCCTCCTGAACTTTGTCTGGTTCAGATTCTGACTCCCGCGCACTCCTTACGTCTAAGGGAGTTCGATAGCTCAGATCCACGACGTTTTCTCTCTGGCTCGATGCACACCTTGCAGAGCTCCTAATGAAGAGAAAACAAGTCCACAACATTTCTCTCTGGCTCGATGCACACCTTGCAGAGCTCCTAACGAAGAGAAACAATTGAAACTGGGAAAAAATCACAGTTCCATTCACTTGTTTACAAAACATAAAACAACAGGAAAATACCACATTTGGATCAATTTTCCATTATGTTCTATTCATAAGTGCCCACTGTCTACTAAAGACATACAAAATACAGTACCTCCAAAAACTGAGATCTTTTTCTCACTCACAGTTCTCTTACGGATGACTTCTATGTATTACCGCTCTCTCCTCTCTTCCCTCTCTTTTTTTCTCTGCCGCTAACTGGGCTTACAAACTTTTGCATAACTCAAAATGTTCCTAGCGTTTTCCCTGCTACTTGCCTACTCTAAACCTTATCCTATGCTATCTTAGTCTAGTTGTATTCTAGAGCCGAAGTGGAAACTTCTGCTCTGTTTACAATTTCAAAAACCTGCTTCAAAGGGAAAAACATGGCACCGGTTCAAGCGTGCCTTCGAAGGTGAATTTCGACGTTGTGTGAAGGCGGATTTCAAAATCGGCTGCAACTGTCAACGTTGAATTTTCTGGAAGGACTCACACATGTTGAGTGGTCTTGCCTCTGCGCACTTGCCAACGATGCTCCTGCATCACTATGTCTGTGCAAATGGATATTGTCAGCGATTTGTCTCTCGGGACTCCATGTATGCAACCTGAGGGCCTCGAGACATCATCTCCTTAGTTATCCCTGGGAAATGGGGATAACGGGGGAAATGTATGAAAAAACAAAGATCTCTCATGTAAATGATGGAAAATATCCACCACCCAAATCCAATTGAAAACACATGCAACTCCTTAGACAATGAGTGAACTTGTTTGCTACTTGGATTGTGGATAAGAGTACTTAATAAAAAAAAAAATCTTATTGAGACAAGCAATACATTATTTAATAGTCGAAATTAATAATATTTTATTGCAATTTTATAATCTTTAATTGTTATTATCATACTTGTTAATATATAAATTTCATGACACAATTAGCATCATGGAATTATTATGAATGGTATTTCTAATAAACATGCATGTGGAGTGACTTGTACTTTGGACTATTGATTATCATCATTAGGATGAGAAGTATGAAGAAGATCAAAACATTTATAATGATTGTAAGTTTTTTTTCCATGGGAAAAGTCCTTAGGAAACTCTCTAGGCACTTTTTCACATTTTGTGAATGACACCCATAGTAAATGCCACTGGAGTAGAACATGTACTCCTAACCTAGAGGGACTTTATTGGACTTGAACCCAATATCTTTTAATAATTGGTTAGTGCAAATTGATTAGACTAACCCACTAAGCTAACAATGACTACACATCCATGACTACTTTACATCCATCTATTTTCCATTAATATTATATTATTAAACTATTGTAAACATTTATTTTATTAGATATATATATATGACATCATCCATTCTTTTTTCATTAATATTATATTATTAAACTATTTTGTAAACATTTCTTTTTTTTAAATATATATGACATACTTTATTGAAAGTTTTTGTAAAATTAAACAAAATGGTAAATTTCAAAATGCAAAATGCCTTTTTTTTAAGTAAACATTATTTTTAATCCATGGAAATTTGAAAATTTATGAAGTTTACCTCTGTACTATCACAATCCCTAAACATTATTTTTAATCCATGAAAATTTGAAAATTTATGAAGTTTACCTCTGTACTATCACAATCCCACTTTAACGTGGGTAGTTGTTAAGATTGACTACAATTATACCAATAATTAAGGTTTGAAATGAAATTAGGCCATTTGCACTCTAATACAATAGTTCAACAGTTCAACAGTAAGATTACACTTAAATGAATAAAGGTAAATTTCAAAATGCCCATTTTTGGTTTAGGTAAGCAAAATTTTTTTATTCATGGGAATTTATGAACTCTACCTTTGTATTATCACAATCCCACTTTAATGTATGGAATTGTCAAGCTCAATTAAAATACATATGGTTTTAAGAATTTATATCAATTGAAATTTGAATGTTGATTATTTGCATGGCAACATGATGTTTCAACAATGAAATCGAATGGGGAGGAAAACAAACAATTCTTGTAACCACCTGAACTATGAACTCTAGACATCATTTGCATAGCAATATGATGTTTCAACGATGAAACTGAATAAGAGAGAAAAACAAACAATTCCTCTAACCACCCGAGCTATGAATCATGGACATCATTAAGCCTTTTTGAGCTATGAACCCTGGACATCATTGGGCCTTTTTGAGATAATCTAGGTTTCAGATAATCTCATAATCTAGCAAGGGACACTTTTTGTTTTACAGTCGTGTCATGTCCATTAACAAATGTCTCCTTTTAACCACGCCATTCCTTTTTGCCTTACGAATCCTCCAATTCTGGATGTTATCGTCTTCAGGTCATGCTCCATTAATCCTAACAAATCTATAACGTTTTTTCTTCCCCTCTGGTTACGCCGAAAGGCGTATACCTATTGATAATGGGTAGATTTAATAGGGGTTTAGTGCTTAATAAGTTTTCTATGGACAAGATTAAATATGGCTGGAATATTCTTAGTAGTCACACAAAATAAATGGTTGTGATTTCAATCATTAACTTCCTAGCTATTATAAAGACATCCGTTTATGTATTTACTTTTTTACATTTACCTAATCATATTTAAAAATTACTTTGATAGCTAACTCATTGCCACCTAAGTGATTAACAGAAATTAAAATATTAACACCAATAAATGAAGCTCAACCATTTATTTGTTTAATCAATAATAAAATTTAATATATTTTTTTAAGGATTATTTTCATCTTATCAGCTTTTTGGCGTTGATCAACCACAATTATGTGACTGTGCTAGTCTTTAGACCCTTCTATACGTCTGTCTTTTTAAAAAATTCTATACGTTCTGTCTTTTTAAGAAAGCAACTATCTAAACCAGCATACGTACTCGACGATTTTAAGGTTTTCTTTTTTATTTCCAGTTTTAGCCATTATTTAAATCGATTGCCTAAAGCGTACCGTACCCTCTGGCAGTAGAGAGTAGCCCGATAGAACAACGATTCTAGTAGCTCGACCAGTTTGACGATATGTTTTGACCATTCGCTTACAGTCTCTCGCGATGTACGTAGTTGAGCAACGACTCCAGCGCAAGCAAGAGATGCATTCGTTCATAAAAGAATGACGGAAGGGAAGCACGGCCATCTAGAGATGTTCATGCATGATCGATAGAAAACATGGGATCATATCTCATAGGGGATAGAATCCCTAGTTGATGTTGGGACATGATTTTTGACGTTGGGGACTTGCTACTTTGTAGTTTCCCTAGTTGATGTTGGGACATGATTTTTGATAATAATAAAAAAATGGTGATAAATTGAAGTAGTAATATGATTTTTTTAGTTGTTTTTAGAACTTACTTCATTCTTCATGATAAGAAAAAATAGATAATTTTATTGATCTCGGAAAACTGACTCAAAAGTAAGTGAATGATGGAAAATGCTTAATAGAAAATTATTATGACAATGTGGAATAACCCTTTAATAAAATGTAACCACTTGACTAGAATAATGATCTAACATACATGCATGGGATAAGGGGCACTCATATTGCTCCCCTTATCAAATAGAAATTTCCTTCAAATATGAAAGGAACTTTGTCGAAAGTCAGAGTTCCACCTCATTGTTTGGAAGTTTGACCGTTGAACTTTTCTCCAAAGGTTTTGGCCAAATTTTAAGATGACCCAAATTGTCGAATTTCTAAACAAATGAGTAGAAGTGGTAGAAATTTGTCTCGTTGGAAAAACTACCCTCAGTGGAAATGGAGTGATTTGAGTGTCTCTTATACAATGCCTGATTATAACTAAAAATTATTATATAATATAAATTTAAAGGTAAGCTCATGTGTTTTTTAAGATGAATAAAAACTACACATAAAGAAGGTAAGCATTAACATCACTCGTGTTGACAACTATGGGTTGACTACAAATATGTAAATAAAAATAATATGAAAGAATAGGCACCCAACCTCTCATACCAACTTTGAGGGGGAAAGTGTTTCTACAAGATAGTTCTCAAGTAGATTTATCCCCAAGTTCTAATCAACCCCAATGATATATGGAAAAAAACTTTTAATACTAAGGAACGACTTCATGAGGGGTTAGTTATGCCCTTTGGCTTTACCAATGCATTAAGGATCTTCATGTGTTTGTTGACTAATGTTATATATAAATATACTAATATCATATACCTAGATGACATATCAATCTTTAGTCATACCTAATATAAGCACATGCAACACATTGTATAGGTGCCCTCTAATAGCATAAGTTGCAAGCCAAGGAAAGTGCCCATTGGTCATGAGGAAGATCTAGTGCCTAGGATGCATCATCATTGAAATTGCGGTACATTTTGATCCTCAAAAGATCCAATTTATTAAGGATTCGTAGACACCTCACAACTTAATCAAACTTTGAATTTTTCAACAGTGAACCTGTTATCGCACAAGTTGTAGGCTAGGAAACTCTCAAACCAAACCAAAATATGGTGACAACTAAGAGAACACCTACCCACTTTCACCTCATATAGGTATTCTCGTCACTTTAGAGGTGAAGTGATCACCTCAAGGAGGGAATCCCAGGTGACCCTAGGGGGAAATGAGATGGAAAGTGGTACTTATGAATGGATGTCCCTATAGGTCAAGTTGCTAAGTGGAATATGAATTTGATGACACGTGTCGGAAGTGGTTTAAGGTTGCCAAGTCTTTGAGTACATGGGGAGAAGCAAGAAAAGTCACAAGAAAAGCCAATTGTATGAGTTATATGTTAGGTGGAGAAGCAAGTTAAGTTTGTTGTTCCTATTTGCAACAATAAAAGAAAAATATATCAACAAGTAAATAGTTGTTAGAGCTGCTAAATAAATTCCAAAAGTCAAGATAATGATACAAGAGGTAAACTAGGTATAACTAGTGCAAACTTGAGATTGAAAGAGCAAGACTTTAGCATGAAAGTAAGGTTGTTATAAATAAGTGTTGTATAGATACTTTATCAAACTTATGGATGTAGAAAACAAGTTTTTACAGAAGAAAAATCAGCCACCAAAACTTACAAATAATCCACCCAAAAAGTGCATTGGAACTAGTAGATTATAGGGGCAAATTACTAGCAACTTTTGACAATTGAAAAGAGAGTTATTTAGAAAGTTGTTTAGGGTTTTTTGCATCCCTAATGGCTATAGATTAAAGTTGTAACAACATCAATAACTACATGTAGAAACAAGACACCCTTGTGGCCTTAGCAAGCTTAGAACACATAGAAAATATTCCAACTTAGACGATCTCAATATCTAAACTTTTTACGATTACCAATGCAATGATTTATTTCTCCAATGCATGAAGAGTAATATATTTCTATTGGGTAAATAGAGTCTCTTGATTAAACAATTTGGATGAGCTACTTCCTTGGGTTTTTAATCCCTTTTACTCCCCAAGGGAAACCCTAACCAACAAGGAAAACCTGGAGGGTGTAAGCCCTTTTACTCCTCCTAGTATCCTTTGCACCAAAATTATTTCAAACAATTATAATGGACTTGGAGGGGGTTGTATTCCCTTATACTCCCCAAGAAATCATCAAATTAACCCTACAACCAAGAAAAGAGAGCAATAAACTTGAAATCCTTATCTAGTTGAAGCATTAACAAGATGAAACCCTAATTCACCAAGCAAATTCCACCATAAAGCAAGAAACAAGCCTCCAAGAGAGCTAGCGCATCATCCATCCATCCAATAGAAAATATAAATTGTCACAAGATAATGTAACGAAGAGAGATAAAGAGAGTTTCCAAAGTAGGACGCAAATTTCAGCCAATGTAGTCTTCTCACAATGGGAGAGCTATGTCAAAATGAAATAGAGTTGATCTCTATTATAAAAAATGTTCTAAAACATGTTTGTCCACAAAACTTTGGGTAAAACACAAGATAAGGGGTCAACAACCCTTATCTTTCCCCTTTACAAAATAATATTATTTAATTCATACTTTTCACATAAAATAAACCCTAGAAACATGATGTCACCCTTCTTTTGGGCAATGTTTGGCACTTTTGGTCAAGTCGTTGCGCTGGAGAAGGGAGCGCTAGGCATCCAAAGGAAAACAATATTCAACCAAAACCTTTCTTCGACGATCCATGGGCCTCTTCCTCAAAATGTGGGAATTTTCCATCATCACCACCACAACCTAGCCTTGGGTGACGTCAAGCCCCCAAAACGTGACGTTTTTCCCCTTTCAAGCAAGTCGTTTGGCATGTAGGAGTTGGGTAAGATCCTCCAAGGTGTCCTATAGGCCTCCAAAGGCATGTCATTATCATATGGAGTGTGGGGCCTTAAAATCCAACCTGTGGGCTTCAAGCTCCATGGAAGCCCAAGCTAGGCTTTTTCTTCAAAAATTGTCCACCAACTAGGTCCTGCAAAGACAAATGGATATGCCCTCCAAGGATCTCAAGTAAAATGCATCATGATGAGTAAATCAAATCAATAAAATATCCATCTAGGCATGTACATCCAAACCACCTCATCAAAATAAACCAATGCTCAAAGACTCTCTGCGATTTACCAAGTTTAGATATGGGAGGGTTGAAAAGGTGACCTATTGGGTGAATCGTACCTCAAGTTTAGGGGTGTCTCCCGAGGGGACCTCTTTCTAATTCATGTGGATGAGGTGTCATGGACGGGGGGAAGACTTTTGGGCATGGGTTCATGACATACAAAGGGTTTTAGTGTCTCACTTATGGGTGCCTTTGTAGAGGGTGTGTTGCACCATCGTTTTCAGTGCAACTTTTTCCAAGCCCATTTATGCCCTTTATTATTTTAAGATGTTTATGGGTTGAAGCCAAGGTGGGGATTCTACCTAAGCATGAAAAATTGTGCCAACATTGACTCTACCCTAGTCACATCATGCTTCCCCAAGTTGGAAACATGTGTGGGGCTTCTACCTAAGTATTAAAAACAGTGCCCACACATGCTCTACCTTGGTTGGAATTTTGGTTATTGGTTATTTTTTA